>OVBE01013625.1:0-12587 GCA_900406425.1 Iberis pinnata | reverse complement strand
CATGGCTACAACACTAACCCACTAAATTGAAACAAATGACTAACTAATTGATGACTTAGACAACTAAATAATAGGCTAAATCGTAACATCAATTGAGTTTCATATGCCCCGGCATATAGCTAAGCCATCTTCTCCAGCTTTTTCTCTACCTAGTTGTAAAACGATTGTACCCTATGATCATTTACTATTAGGTTCGAACGCTTAATTCATGGTGGGTTTAAATGGCAAATTTAGCGGGTATTATTAAAATGGAAAACATCATTCAGCCTCTAACTATGCATGTTCAAATGGATCCAAAAAGACTATTCATTTTTTCGAATTCTACCCAAACAAAAATATATCATCACTATTTCACCTCATCTTTTCGATACACAATAAATTGAAACTTAATCGCGAGTTTTTCTAACGAAATTGAGCTTTCTAATCGCGATTACAAACTAAACTAACCCCTAAAAACCATTTTAATCAAATATATTCCATTTACCCTTTAAATACACGAATTATTTGAATATCCAACTTAATACACTAATTATTTATTTACCCACTTTAATACATCAATTGTCAATCATCTACTCCTTTTACACAAGGCTCATTATTTTCGTTTAAAGCACAGTTTACTTTTATTTTTCAAAATTAAAAATCAATTAAAAATCACAAATTTTTGTTTTGAAAACTATCTTAATAATTTATAAAATTGAACAATATATAGGAAAATAAAGGAAAATAAATAAATTTCTATAAACATATTTAAATTTCCAAAAACTGAACAAAAATTAAAAACATTTAAAAGTTACGTAACAAGTAAGAACAACCATCACTATATTAGACTCCCACCTCTGGTTGAATGTGTATAACTCATCATCATATCATTATCATCATCTTTGGTTTCTGAAAACTTATGCAAGTTTTGCTTCATCATAATGTAGGGCACGTTTTTGTGCAAAAATATTCAGCTTTTTTATATTTTCTGCATTTACTTTACTACTTTAGTTTATAGTAGGGCTGAGAATCGGGTCGGTTCGGTTCGGAACAGGTCGGAAATTTTGGTTCATTTTGGTTTTTGGATTTGTGTTCCGGACTGAATCGAATAAAATTTCGGTTTGGTTCCGTTCGGTTTTTTTAAGTTTGGTTTATTTTGTTAATTTTCGATTAAGTTTTACTTATTTTCCGGTTTTTTCGGGTTTTTTTAGTTATTTTGGTTCGGGTTTTCTGGTTTTTTGTTTTTTTGTTATTTTCGGTTATCGGTTCGGTTCGGTTATCAAAATTGATTTTTTGTGCCGATCGGTTTTCGAAATATAATTTGGTTCGGTTCAGTTCGGAAAATTTTGGTTCGGTTCGGTTCGGAAATTTCGGTTCGATTTTTATTCCCAGCCCTAGTTTGAAGTTTATTAGTAAGATTAAGAAGATCATATGAGTGATTTTGTCTCTATATGTGTTTAGTTTTGTATGGTACAATTGTCTATTTTAGTTTAATGTTTTAAGATATTGGTAATGCTAAATTTATAAGTGTAATGAGTTTTATCTCTAGATTTGAAAAATAAGAAGACATAGTTGCGATGTTTGGCATAAATGAGATTCTTTCTCCAAATAATTGACGAAAGATCATACTTTCAAATATAACTTGTAGTTTTCTGTAGTTAGAATTGTATATTTTCTTTGTGTTGTAATTGTTGATTCAAAGCCCAATTATTAAACATCATCAAATCGAATATAAAATATATTCACTGATTACTTATGATTTTTACTATCTAATCATTTGCCTAATTTAACTCCAAAATTTAAATTTGTCTATGAAAAATAATTAACAGCCATACTTATCATTGAAATATCTTTAAAAATATTCTATGATATCATAAATCATTGTCCACTTGGACTAACGACATGTGACATGCATTAGATGAATAAAAAGTAACTTACTCAATGTATATCTCATACTCTTGGATAAAATAGTGAGTAACTCAATTGTTTATCATTTGTATGATTACAAATGAAGTTTTCTTATTGCTTTAATCTTTAAAGGAACACAAATACAAACTACAAATAATCATGCTTCATAGACTATTTCAAATACAATTAAAGTGAAGGTAATATCTACCATATCGGCAATTTAATTAACCCATTTGACAAATGTTCTTAGATGTTGAAACATGTTTCAGCAATAGAGAAAATGAAAATTCAGACAGCTATGATTATTTTCTTTTGATTAAGATGGCAAACCAAAACCAAATTGCTTCTATGAAATGTTTTCATGTGCCATGCATCTAAACCGAACTATGTTTTTATAAACTTTAAATGATATTTTGGTTCGTTCAAAACATTCAAGAAAAAATAATGTAGGTAGAGGATTGAAACACGCAACATTGACTCTTTTAAAATTTTCATTGTTAAAAGAAAACAACATCGACTCTACACATAGAAAAATGCAATAATTTGTCCATTTAGAATAGGTGTCTATAATTTTTTTNTTTTTTTTTTTTTTTTTTTTTTGTCGTAGGTGTCTATAATTTAACCCAAAAAAACATCAAATGTATGCATAATTTGGGATCATATAATGTCAAATTTGAAATGTTTCTATCAATACAAGGAAACAAATATGATGTTGTCATAGTGATAGTTAATCCACAATTATTAATAGGTTAGCATTTGTTTACCCTAACATGATATTATATACAAATAGTTTGAGATCTACTGTTAGTATTTAGTATTGCTTCACTTTTTAATTGTTTTATTATATATAAAAAATTATTCAGGTTTGAGGGTAAAATTAGATCACCATACTAAAGTGTGTATCATAATATCATAATTCATTTGATCTATAATTGGATATGGAGATGAATTTCAAATTGTCCAAAATATCTAAACAAAATATATTTAGTACTTAATATTTATGTTTCTTCTATATCTTGTTAACATAAACAAAGCCGATGCTACTTTATTAACTTTGGAAAGTATATTAAAAATTGAAAAAGTGTCAAATACAAAAATAAAGAAAACAAAACCAGAGAGAAAATAACACAAGGCTTTTTGGTAAGAAAAAATGTTTTTAATGTTTTAGGGAAACTAAAATATAGGTTTCCAAAAATACATAGATAACTAACAATAGAATGCCATAAAACATTATAGTAGAATACATATTTATCAAATTTGAGGTACTTATCTCCTATATATTAAAAAAAAAAGATATTTTTTGAAATAAACATTTATTTTGTAACAATTTACATGTAACGTCATTGGATTTCTATTCAAATTTAAATTTTCTTTAAAGGTAATATAGATAAAAAATTTAAATATCGAACTTTTATTTAGGATAAAAGAAATTAAATTATGTGTATATATATATATATATATATATATATATATATCCTAAAAATAGACTTTATATTATGTTTACACTTTTATTTAAATTTGAAATTATTTTTTTATATTTGAAATAATTTATATGATAAAATTAAACTAGCATAATGGAGTTATTATTTAAATTTCTTTTTAATATTCTAAAAAACAACTTTATATTATTTAAAATTATTAAACTAATAGAATAATAATATTTAAGTCAGTTAAATAAAATTTAATTATTTTCTTTTAATACTCGATGTTTTAGAAATATCCTATATATTAATGGGGAAGGCAGTTTTTAAAACATTCTTTAGTTTGATAGTTAATTACATGTATTGCCACTTTCACTATTCTTATCTCCAAACACTCTCGTTTTAACTTTAAAAAAAACTCTTTAATTTGATAACTAATTACATATTTTTCTTAAAGATTTTTTTATTTTAATTAAGAAATTCGTTTTTAATTTCATTTATATTTTAAAAATTATTATTAGTTCTTCTCTAAGAAAATATACCATACAAATGTAAATGTAATATCTACAATATCAACATTTAAAATAAATAATTTAAAAGTTTTTAGTATTTGAAATAATGTAAACTAATATATTTAACTTTGAAATATTTTTTATAAAATTTAGATTATTAAAATTATTTATCTTAATTAATAAGCCAATTTCACATATATTTTTAATTATATATATACATATTATTTTAAATTGTCCAATTTATAAAATAAATAATAGTATGTTTAGTATGTTTTATATACTAAAATTATATATTTTTTTATATCACATTGTTACTTCGATATTTACATATTTATATTTTCGACAAATTTCATAATCATTATATAAATTTTTATATAATAAAACATAAAATTTATTTACAATACCATAATTTTGAATTTATATTTATAACATATGTCCGCGTATTGCATGAGGCATCATCTAGTTTAAATTTATATACATTCATTTTTCCTATTAATTTTAATAATCCAATTTAAAAAACTCAACTATAAGTATGTTATAATTGAAAAAGTTATAAGTTAAATTTCTAACCTAATTATGAAAATATTCCAATATATTAAAATATATAATTATTATATTTGAAACTTAATTATTAATGAAAAATTATAAGTATATTTAGCTTGTGCATTATACGGGTCTTAACACTTAGTAGAGAAAAAATTAAAACAACTACAACAACACAAAAAAACAATAAAAAAACATTTGTGAAAAGTTAGTATATAAATGAAAAAAAAAAACAAAGGAAGCTAAATTCATAGACTAGAAAAATGAGAGTTGGAGAAGAAGCTGTAAGTACCGAAAAGCACAAGCCCAAGTTACCCCAAAATACCAAACAAAAGATAAAACTTCAAAGCACACTTGTCACCTACAACTTCTCAAATAGACTAGGAGAAACAATATTAAAATATACATCACTAATAAGATACAATATAAATAAATGTATAATGATCATCATATATTTTACTTTGATTTTTGGATAGGTTTAAATAAACTCAATAATTAAAGGGTACCATTGTGGTTGTAGACTTTTCTCATAGATTTTTAGCTATAAAATCATAAATATTATTTTAATATAAACAAAAATCTGAATGGCCGTGGTCGTAGTGGCCGTGGTCTCACCAACTGATATTACTCTTCTGAAAGCTTTTCCCATCTACTATTTCTAAGGATTACTTTCATCAAAAACTAATTAGGCTTGTTGTGGTTTTAATTTCTCTAAAAACTTGATCAACACTGGTCATAAATATGTATCATNTACCCTTTAAAAAAAAAAAAAAAAAAAAAAAAAATCTGAATGGTAAAGATATTATTATATGTAAAAATATATGCATGTTTCTCTTGTATATTTTCTTAGTGTCCATATAGACATAAACAATTAATCAATCCAAAGTCTATATCTATTATCTAGTGATATTGTAGTAATCAGTTATGGAGAGAATTAAGTAAGTTTGATTAGCAATCCATTAGCATTTAAGTAGGAATAAATACTATTTTAGACCCAAACTAATAAGGAAAGTGGAAAAATCGTGTGGTAAAGAAGCCTTAAGACAACTTCAACACAACACATAATTCGTATGTCCACATGTAGTAACATCGTTAATAGTATAAAGACACATGCGAAATGGTATAGTTGGTACGTAAAAACAAAAATTGTTACAGAATTTCCACTCAAAAAAACAAAAAAGAAAAACAAAAAACATTTCTAATCAGCAATTGATAAAGTCGTGAAAATAAAATAAAAAACATGATTTATTCAGGATTAAATAAATGTTTTTGTCTTCTCCTAATATCATCATATTGTATCTTGTTTATGACGACGATGACTGATTCACGAGTGGTGAATCAAGAACATATGACGAAGCCACGTAGGAGCCGATCTAAATCAAGACCAAAAAAACTTGTACCGGCAGTGTTTTTCTTTGGAGATTCGATTTTAGACACTGGAAATAATAACAATCTAACAACAGAAATGAGATGTGATTTTCGTCCTTATGGTATGGATTTTCCACATAGAGCCTCCACTGGTAGATTCAGCAATGGAAAAATCGTTTCTGATTATATATGTTCGTATAACACTCTCTCTCTATATATATATATTATTTTCAATTCTTCTAGTTATATAATTTTGTTTTTTGTTAATCTCTATAGCTGAATATTTGGGATTGAAAAAGACTATACCAGCATATTTTGACCCAACAATACAACCAGAAGATCTTCTCACTGGTGTATCATTTGCTTCAGGTGGTACGGGTTATCACCCTTTGACACCCAAAATATATGTAAGATGCAAATCAGTTCCATCTAATTATATATGTAATCTTGTAATAATTCTAATAATTTGTAAAAACACAAACAGAGAGTAATTTCAATGTCAGACCAAATGAGATATTTCCAACAGTATAAAGAAAGAGTAAAAAGGTTAGTAGGACAAGAGAAAACCGATGTAATATTAGCTAAAGGCTTAGCTATTGTAGTCGCTGGAAGCAACGATCTGGCTATTACATACTATGGTCAAGGTGCACAATGGGTCAAAACTGATATTGACCGATATACTGCTAAGATGGCTAATTCTGCCGTAAATTTTGTTAAGGTGCGTACTTCTCATTCCATTCATCTTTTTAAACATGATGTGAACTACGACACAAACTAGTTGAGACACATCCCAAACCTGGAGAATAAGCCACATGGAATAGAGCTTAGACCATGTTTAATGGTAGATACTCATTAGAGTATCTAATGAATATTTTAATCAATATAAATCAAGTTAAGAACTTCTTTAATTTTATGTCTCCAATGGTAGAATCACATTAGTGGTTTTTAGAAATTAAAAATTAATTTTTTTTAATTAAAATATTCAACATAAATTTTATGAAACTAACAAATTTGATATATTTTTTTAGATAATTTAGTTTTAAACTATTTTGGGTATTTTTGGGTATTTTATTTTTTTCGGGTATTTTTTAGAATCGACAAGAACCAAATCGAAACCGAATTGAATATCATAAAAATATCAATCGGGTATTCAAATTTAGGATCCGAAGAACCGGAATTGAGCCAAATACCCGAAAGCTCATCCTTATAAAAAAATCATGAATAAAAAATTGGAACCGAAACGACCCGGAACTGAAACGACCCGGAACCGAAACGATCCGGAACTGAGAAGAACCGAACCGAAACAGAACCGAATATTAGAAAAGTATCAATTGGATATTCGAATTTAAGATCCAAAAGACCGGAACCGAACCGAATATCCGAAACCCGAACCATATAAAAAATCACGTACAAAAAAAAAAATTCTAGTCTGTCCAATCAGGGACCGTCACGTGGCGGTCCTGATACGCTTGCGAAGTCACTAAAAGAAGAAACGCAACTAATTTTCAGATACTTATTTTATTAATATTTTAGGTTTAGATACGCTAAATAAGTAGCGTTGTACGTGGTTGTAGAGTCTAAAATAGTTGGACAAATTTTCTTTTTAGAGTCCACTTTTTTTTTCAATACCACACAAAGGGCGAAAATATTTTTTGATTAGGGTATCTTAAACATTTGGACCAGTCATATATTTATATGTTTTTTATTTACAATATTATTATAAATTAATTTATTGTAAAAAATGAGATGATATGATTATCCATGCATATGTTGTATAGGAATACGTAAAACTGATTTTTAGTATCATATATTAACTATTAATAACTTATATATATAAAACAGGAATTATATTATGCTGGAGTAAAACAAATAGCGGTGATCGGAACAACACCACTTGGATGTATACCATCACAAAGAACTTTAAAAGGAGGTTTTCGTAGAGAATGTGCTCAAGATCTTAACTATGCTTCACAACTTTTCAACTCGAAACTTTCCGCGAGTATGGATCAAATTGGAAAATCACTTCCAAGTTCTCTTGTGGTTTACATCGACAGCTACACTACTTTTAGTGAAATCACAAATTCTCCACTAGATTATGGTAATTTTTAAGAGTATATTCTACTTTTTATAAGTTATGTACTACATGACATAACAATTTGAAATTGTTGTAGGATTTGAGGAAATAACGAAAGGATGTTGTGGATCTGGACTTTTGGAAGCAGGTCCACTTTGCAACAGATTCACATCATCTGTGTGCGCCAATACATCTGCTTATTTGTTTTGGGATAGTTTTCATCCGACACAAAGATTCTATCAAATCTTCACTAAGATTCTTTATGACAAATACATTCACCATTTATTTTAACTTTTTAATCTTTATTAAGCTCACATAACGCATTTATGGCGAAATGTATCCAACTATTGTAACTCACCCTATTAATTATCGATTGGTTTATGAAAAAACATCACCACTGTTCAAATGGTTTCACAGACCAAACAACTATTAAACGACATGAACTAGCATATGGTTTTGGTTTATATTGTGACCAAAAAAGTTTCAAACATATAATTTGTATATGTTATATTTTCAACCAATATTTTATGAGTTTTTAATACCTGATTAACGTTAACATATGAAAGTTGAGCACAAATTAATCAAAATTCATTTGTAGAGAAATTTTGGTCGCTTTAGATATTTATCAATTTTACCGTTTTTTATAATAAATTTTATATTGAAATATAACTTATTTGACCAAATAAAAGTTAACAAAAAAATATTATTTTTTTGGGTGAACAAAAGAGATTTTGAGAATGATTCTTTTCATTGTTGTTTTTCATAAGTCAATAAACAATATATAGAACTAAAATTGTAGGATTTAGCTTTTAGATAAACATCTAGAATATTCTATAGATTTGTAATGGTTATTACATAACAATATTAAATTCATAAAACTTCTCCTTGAATGACCATTATAAGATGATGTCTTATTCGAACCTTAATAGAAAAAAAAATCAATAGAATAAAAACTACGATAAAAGAAAAAGTATAGTCACACATCATCTTCCCCCCCCCCCTTGGAAACACTATAATCTAGAGATGTCTTCCAAGCATATATACCATCTTTGAGGATTTTATAGGCATAAGTTGAGTAGAGTAAGCGCATATGATTAGTGTATTATATTTTATATCAGATTTTTTGTTGTTAATATCTCTTTACATACGATATTTCAAGACTTATCTTTTACATACGATTTATTAATTCTCTTCTTATAAAATTTGCTATTTGGCTTTCTAGTATTGTTCTTAACCAACTATTTTATAGGCTTTTAAATATTATGATTTCACATCTAATTATTTCTTGTAATATTCAATTTTATGTGAAACTTATGATATTCATTAAAAATATACAATTACAATAAATCCTTATCCAATTCAATTTACAAGATGCATGAACTAAGGAGGTAATTTCTTATTTCATCTTGTATCTCATCTTATTTCATCCATGTTCCTTATATAATTCATATTACACTCAATCATTGTTTTTATAATCATCTTCTCCTAGATGATGTTTGATAAAATCAAAGTAAATCAATTCATGTATAAGAATCAATGAAGAATTTAAAACTATACTTTATAATAAGGATGATAAGCTCTTATGACATTCATGCAATAATCTTGTAGAGTTTTATTATTATTATAGATTTCTCTTAATAAATATTCATTAAGGTGATCATCTCATATACATCATGATTATCTCACTTCATATATTTTTTTTTTGTCACCAAAAAACAAGAAATACATACTCAGACTAAACTCACAGAAGACGATGACAACCAACTAAGTTTTCTTGAATTGAGGTACATGAAGCATTTTTTCCTTTGACGCCCAGCACGGGCTAGTAGATCGGCTCTCCTGTTGGAAGTTCTTGGACAGTGATGTAGACAAAACTCTGGATGAGCATACCTATAAGTTGAGAGATCCAAAAGTTCAGCAGAAGGATTAGCCATCATATTCAGCAAGTTTGTGCAATCAGTGTAAAAAATACTACATTGTAAGTTCATACGAAATAAACATCTTAAAGCCCACAATAGACTTAATAACTCAATGTGTAACGGAGAAAGTCCCGCATGCATTTCCCTTATACCAAGGAAATCAATATTTCCAGTTGGTACTTGCAAGACCCAATCGAGACCACAGTGAAGGTCATCAGATTTCCATGAGCCATCCACAAAACAAATGAATTTTGAATTGGCCGAAGGGGAGTGTGGCATGAGGGGCATATCATTGGTATTAGCACGATATAGATGTCGAGATCGTGGATTAGCCGCTCGCCAATCCGTAGCCTCCTTAATCGCTAAAGATATGGACAGGAGGATCTAAAATGGTATTGTATATAAGTTTATCATTCCTTACCTTCCAAATATACTATAAGATCCATACGAAGCTAGTAGAGGGTTCAGGGAAGGGAATATATGACGAGGCAGAAAGAAGATAGTGCATATTCTCCAACAATTTTGGAGTGGGAAAATCATTGTTATTATGGGGAATATCCGGTAAAGCCCAAACCTGGAGTATCGGAGGGCAGTCAAAGAAAACATAATTGACGATTTCATCAGAATGATCGCAACTGGGGCATAAACGGGATATTTTCAATTTTTGATTTGCAAGATTAGTGTTTACCGCTAAAGCACCCACTAAGAGTTGCCACGGGAAGTGCCGCAATTTAGGTGGAACATTTAATTTCCATACATCAGCTTTGAGACCATTAGTTGACAGTAATTGAGTTTGAAAACGCAAATCTTCATTAAGGAAAGATGCAAGGAGATCATAGCCCGATCAGACAGTATACTGCCCGTTTTTGGTAAAATGCCAACAAAAGCCATCCGGTACCGTACTGGACGGCCGAATTTGTGAAATTTCCTTTTGAGGAAATAATTGATGGAGAAGTGGCTTGCGCCATGTCATACCATCTAGATGCAGCAGCTCAGTAACTTTCAGATTTGGGTGTATACCAGGGAGAAGGACCGTTGGAGAATGGGGATAGTATCTCGGTAACCAATTGTCCTGCCAAACATTAATCTCTGTACCACGTTCCACCATTTGCCGAAGACCTCTATTAAGGAGATCCTGCACTCTCCAGATACTCTGCCACCTATAAGATGGTAGATGTGCCTTTTTAGCCTGAAAAGGCAAATGATTCCGATAATTGTAGGATATGTTTTTGGATTAGGTAGATTTAGTTCGTCAACTGGAATTGTGATTGTTTGGGAAATGGACGAACAAAGTGTATGTGATGTGAAGTGAACAAATAGTTTGTACGATGTTTGGTACTGTAGGAGGTGGTTGGTAGGAAAACTGTTTTTATGAGTGTGTGAAATGGAGAAATTAAAAGCGTTATGTTTGATGTAAGGGATGGAACATTAATTATCGTATAGAAGTGGACTAAGTAGATTTTGACATTGTTGTATGTTTATGTTTTAAATCAAGAAATGGACGAACCATAATTAGACATTGTTGTCTGTGGACAAAGTAAATTGGTTACTGATGGACGAAAAATGTGTTATTTGAAAATGAACGGAAGTGAATGTATTATAGATGGTCTCTAATTGATGGGTTGTATGTTTGTAGGTGCAGCACAATGGATAACAGTGCTATGATCATTGTTGGGGAGTGGGAGTGACATGTGAGACTTGGCATTTCCAAGTTGCGAAAGACACATATGCTAAGTGTGTTCAATTGAGCAAATAAGACAATTACTACAGTTTCGTGTCGAAGACAGTGCGCGTGTAATAACCCTTATATAAACTAAGAAATATCCAAGAGAAATTAGAGAAAATGACCAAAGCCTAAGGGAAAGGAACATGGCCGAGAAGGACGTATAAGACCAAAAGTAAGTCAAGATGATATGAGCTAAGATAAAAGTGGACAAATGAAGGATCTTTTGATTAATTCCTTATTTAAATCTTATTATCAAAAAGATAAATAAGATTATGCAAGCTAAATGAAAAGTTTAGCCGAGAAAGTTGAAATTGCCGAAAATCTACATTTTCGGTAAAATAAGGGATTTAAGCCATTTATGGGAGAATGTCAAGTAGAGTGATTAAGTGAGGGGATAAATTTATAAGTAAAGGATACACTAGAATGTTAAAAATACTTAGAATAAAAATAGACCAATGAGAAGCCAACTCCACCTAATTGCAAAAGATCGTCCGGAATGGCTCGGTTCGGCAACTTGAAGATTTCCGCAAAGCAAAGAATGAGTGAACGACCAATTTCTTTGATATGACCTAATAATGGTTATAAATGAGATTAAAGGATTGTGGAATAAAAGGTTTACACCTCCTACTTAAAGCATCTACAAATCATATTTCAACACTTAACTAGTTTTGGCATCATGAGCATGATTGGACCAAATGGGATGGTTTAAAGCTACCCACGACTTTAGGACACCTCAAGGTTATTAATAGTGAGTCAATGACTTGGTATCAAACCTAGAGCAGCTCCCCAACCTTCCCTTATACCTCATGCTTCTTAGGTGCTTCTAGAATGCCTTAGGTGTCACTTGTCTAAGGTACTGTTTTGGAGAGTGCTTACTGTCCAGGTTGTGTGGCGACCTCCTGGACATTTAGCTGGCTTAAAGTACACCTCATGATAGAGGTGGAATCACCACAGGTCGCCACCAAGCAGACCTTCCACCTCTTGGACACATGTTGGTCATATAAGCCATCTTGGTGTCTCATTTGCGAAGTGTCACACCAAGGGAGTGTCTTGATTCACGCTTTCAACACCAAGGGAGTGTCATGATTCTAACTGTTTTTCAACAGCCCCGGCAATGACTACGGACTTCTAGGTCAC
>OVBE01013624.1:0-12587 GCA_900406425.1 Iberis pinnata | reverse complement strand
AGTTCCCTAAGCATGTGCAACATCATATATGCAACTATATGAAATGCAAATGACACTCTGTTTTTGAAGAACAATTTTCGAAAATTTTTCAGATTTTTATGGGTTTTTGAATGCTAATAGATGCTATATGAAATGCATTACAAGTTGGAGACAAAGGAACAAACAAAAAGATTTCATTAATAGCAAGGGGGTCCTTCCAAATCCTCCCCCAAACCTGAATTACACAGTCTATGTCTAATCCAATATTTTGGATTGGACTCAAGGAAGGACAGGATAGTGAAAGCATTAAAAACATCAAGACATAAAGACATGCATAAACTTAAAACATGAATAGATGGAGGTGCAACAGATCATACAATGGTTGTCTAGAGATAACGTCAATTACTCCCAAGTTGGGAGTTGGATGAGTCTCCCTCCAAGGAGAGGTTTGAGAAGTTGTCCGAACAAGATTCCATGGTTGTGACTTGGTCGATGATGGCTTGATCGGTGGAGTAGTCATGGCTGAACACAATGTTCTCCGTCCTCTGGAAAGACGTCCTTCTGCTTTTTGGAAGTAAGATGATTCCTTTGGTGTCGCATGTTCTCTTGAATTGGTAGCAGAACTGTTCATTTGACCTCCCCACTAGGAACTGAATGTCCTTTAAATAATCGTAGTTCAAACACCTTGAGGTATGATCAATTCTTCCTAGGTAGACTTGTGTATGCTGAAGGATGGGAGTAATCCACCCTCCCACTCGTATTTGAGGTACTCCCCTTTGTTGAGACATCCAGATGGGATCCTGATATTTTGCCAGTTGCCCAAGAAATAACTTAAGGGGACAAGGTCTCTTTTCATAGAGTGCTGCAAATAGGGATTCATCTTGTAGGAATTTGCTAACGTGCAAGGCAATTCCTAGACTTAAGAACTTCATCTCCTCTCCCAAAATGTAGGTTGTGTCTTGCCTAGCAAAGAAAGAGTTTACGAGGATTTGGTGCACATAACGGATTGCTGGATGGCGGATAAGGTCGCTCTTGGTCTTCCCTTCTCTATAAGCCCTGGATCCAATTATCTGCCAAATGAGTGCAATCCTATTTGGATTAACTTCGAATGTGGTTGGCTGAGTTTTCATGGCGTGAAGACCATAGATGTACTCCAACTCTCTGAAGGTGATTGTGTGAGTTTTTGCGTAGACATCCTTGAAGGTGATGAAGCCACCATTGCTCCTATCGTACCCGCTCTTTTTGACATATCTCACTTGTAGGGAGGCTAAGAACATGCATGCCAGTTGTTGGTAAGCCTCGAAATCCATGTCAAGCATGCTCGGTATTCCTATATTTTGCATAATGTTCTTAACTGGCTCCAGGATTCCGAGATTTTGCACCATTTTTTTCATTGGGGAATGTTGATCCTACGAACTTGGCTGCCATTAGGACATGGTAAATATCGACGTCTGAAGGTATGTTAGACATGGTTGCTCCTGAAAGATCAATAAACAATTAAGAACTTTTCGACAGCTTGGAGTCCCTACCACTTAACAAATGCAGGTTTCACATACTCATCATGCATAATTCTTAAATTTATCGTCATCAATAACTTTCAATTGGGTTTCATAAAACTTTCAGGGACTAATAAAAACGAAAATTTCGTTAAATTTCAGAAATGATAGATTGGAAACCAAATTGAGAATTCGTAAAGATGAGATGATTTCTTGAGCTCAAGACTTTAGAGAATGAATTTAATCAGAGAATTTCAGTAGTGAGAGTTGTGAGAGTTAATCATAAAAGAGAGATGAAGATACTCCCTTAAATAGAAGTGTAGTGAGTGGAAGGTTGTGGTGGAGGAGGAAAGTTGGTGCATGTGGAGGGGGATTAAAAAGGGAACATTAGGGTGCGGGCTGCGTAAGGGAATCTTGGAAAGCCTGCATAGAAATTTCTCTTGGTAGTGGTTGTGTAAGAGAGATGACAGAGGTGCATCTTTGTCTTTGAGTGAGATAAGCTTGTTCGAATTAAACCAATACTCCTTTTGGTTCGAATGTGCTTGTTTTGCTCGGGTTGATCGCATCTTCAATAACCGGTTCGATGACGTTTTGAGCATGTAGATCGATCCCAATGTTGAGTACTAGATCGATCCTGACATGTCTTGGATCGATCATTGTTGAGTAGTTGGATCGATTGGATCAATCACTTGTTGTGCATGGGTTCGATCCCGACATGTGTTGGATCAATCTTGGCACTACCTTGGTCGAAAACATATGGATCGATCTCCGTCGTTGGAAACGCATGGGTTCGGACCATCTCTCGTTTGATCAACATGTTGAAAATGCATATCACGCATGTCCCATTTCTTTTCTTATTGCAAAATTCCCGAAACTCAATCCGTAGGTACCTAAGACACCAAAACAAGATGAAAATAAAACGCATCAAATCAAATAATTAAAATTTAAACACATTGAAATTGAAATATTTACAAAGATAAACATGGGANGAAGAAAACCGAGGTCTTTTCTGAAAAGGCTCCTTTGTCATAGTTCTTATCAACTTTGGAGTTCAGCTTTGGTTTTTCATCAACTTCTACAGCAAGTATGATGTCTTCCTCAGAAATCACTTCCTTGATCATGAAGCTCTTGGAACGCAGTGGATCCATGTTCCCCAAATAGTACTTGAACTTTTTGTTGAGTAAGAAAACTTGGTCTCCATTCTTGATTTCCAAGGTTCGGGTTTGAGGCTCCAAGTATTTTTCAGAAATTGAAGTGTTCGAAGGTGGCTTAAGAGGTGGCACACGTTCAGGTTGAGGTTTGAACTCAGGATTTCCTTTTCATGGATCCTTAAGGTTGCTTTCACCCTTGGACATTTCCAATGTCCTGATTTCCTTCACCTCAGCAGAAGCTCCTATATCAGGTTCCTTGACAGGTTTGAAGACGTCACAGTGCATTTGAGACTTCGTTGATTCCTTTTCCAATTCGTCTTCAACTTCTTCAACACTTGAGTACCCATTCTTCGGGTTGTCTTTATTCAGTTCCTTCTCAGATACCAGTTGACTTTGGGAAGTGAGGTCCTTGGGGTTAATCTTTATGTTGAATATTATCTTTGGTCCTCTCCCTATGTTCAGGTTAATGTGACCCTTCTTAATGTTGATTACAGCTCCAACCGCTGCTAGGAAAGGTCTTCTGAAGATCAATAGATCTTTAGGCTCTTCATCCATCTTCAATACTACAAAGTCTGTGAGTATTGTTACATCCCTGATCTTGATAGGTAAGCTCTCCAATATGCCAACAGGATGCCTAACTGATCTATCCGCCATCAGCAAGTTTATTTTTGAAGTTTTAAACTCATCCAATCCTAGCCTTTCGGAAGTGAACATAGGCATAAGGTTGACTGAAGCTCCCAGGTCACAGAGGCATTCATTGAAAGTGGAAGTTCCAAATGAGCAGGGTAGTGTGAACGAACCAGGGTCTTCTTGCTTTGTCGTTATGAAGGAGTTGCGTTCTTCAGGTGGTTCCACCTCTTCTTGAGTTACTTCTTCCTTCATGGATTTAGCAAAAACCTCAGGGTATTTTTCCATAATTTCCTTCTTGAATCTGGAAGGGAAATGTAACCTCGAAACGTATGGTGGTGGAATGAAGGGTGCGTCCTTTTGTTGTGAAACAGATGATTGCTCAGCAAGAGATGGTTCTGTGATCACTTCTAGTGGAGGTTGCAATGGCTTATGTGCATTGGTTATTGCAGGTTCATCTTCTTCAGCTTTGTTTGAACACAAACCCCCAACTAGATCCACACTGTCCTCATTGGAAGTTGGAGTGTTGGTAGAAGACGTCTTGTCAAAGTATACAACATTGATGTTGATGTAATCTTTTGGGTTTTGCACAGACTTGCCCGGTAGATGACCATTTGCAGAAGTTGAACTGGATGCATTTTTTCCTTCAAGAGTGGTGACCCTGGAAATGAGATTGTCTATCTTTAAGTAGATTGCACCAAAGGATGTATCCAATTTGTGTTGGAGTTCTCCAAAATTCTTTGATGTCTCCATTGCATAAGCAGCCTGTCCTTGTAGAAGTTGTTGTAACGTAACTTCTATGTTGAAGGGTTGAGCAGGAGGTTGAGTAGATGAGAAACCAGGAGGTACACCAGTAAGTTGCTGTTGCTGCGGTTGTTGAAAACCATTATGTTGCTGCTGCTTTGGGTAGTAACCTCTATTCTGGTTGAAGTTGTTGAAGTGTTGAGAGTTCTTCTGTTGTTGAGGTGGGTACACTTGGTATTGAGGATTAGCAACGTTGTTGTTTCGGTAAGAAAGACCAGGGTTGTTAGAGTAGTTCAAGTACCCCTTGGTTCTGCACATAGCACATTTCTTGTTGTTGTTGAGCTTCGGCAGCTTGAATCTGGAGTTGCTCTTCATCAGAGATGAAGTGAACTTGATGTTGTTGACCCAGGAGTAGCCTGTCCAACTTCTCATTCAATGCCTTGATTTCCTTCTTAGTTCCATCATTAGATAGAACCACCTCGAGGTGTTCTGTCATAGTCCTCACTATAAATCCCATCAGATTGGGCGAGGTTCTCAACCAACTCCCATCCGTCATCACCGCTCTTGTTGAGGAAGTTCCCGTTACTTGCAGTATCCAGCAACATTCTGATCTTAGGCAAGGCACCTCTGTAGAGTGTGTTGAGTAAGGAAGCCTTGCTGAAACCATGATGGGGGCATTGCATAGTGTAGTTTTTGAAACGCTCCCAGGCTTCAGAAAAGGTTTCGGCGTTCTTCTGTTCAAACCCGAAAGTTTCATTATGTAAGCGTGCTGTTCTTGAAGTTGAGAAGAACTTCGCAAGGAATGCCTTCTTGCAGGCATCCCGTGTTGTGATGGAGTTCCTGGGGGAGTGACTTCTCCCACTGATGTGCCTTCTCCCCCAAAGAGAATGGGAAGAGGCGTAGCTTGAATGCGTCTTCATTCACACCGTTGATCTTCATCAGACTGCAGAACCTGTCGAACTCATCTAGGTGATCAAGTGGGTCTTCCGAAGGTAGTCCATTGAACCTATTGCTTTGGACCATAGCAATGAGACTATGCTTGATCTCAAAGTTGTTGTTCTGGACTGCATGTGGATTGATTCCATGTCTGACGGTATGAGTATTGGGGTTGTCACCAGAACCTATGGTGTCCTGGTGTTCTCTGTCAATGTTGTCTGCCATGTTGAGGTTCAACCTTCTCAAGTGTTCCACACGTTCGTGTTCACGTCTTTCCCAAGAATGTTCTCGTTCAAGAGCTCTGATGTCGTCAACGAGTGAAAGCAAGTCAGTTGGTCCTCTGCTTCTCAGGTTCATACACTGTTAAGCAAACAAGGTAGACTGGTAAGTAAAAATGGAAAAGAAAAGCTTGATATGAAAATATCCAAAATCCAAAATGTAGTAACAAATCCCAAATGGCAACGGCGCCAAATTGATAATAGGATTTTTTTAGTCCTACTGGGTATCAATCGCCCATCGTTGTAGTATAGATGGGTTTTTCAATCCATAATGGGAATGTACTAAACAATATGGATGTGATGGATGCTCAAAAGTCAAGCTAAGTGTTAAAAGGGGTCGTTTCTAAAAGTTCCTAAGTTCAATGAACATAAAGAGCATAAAGACAGAAAGAAGCATAAAAGACTTGAAAGCAAAAACAGAGTAAATGCAAAGAGAGTGAAAGGTGCAAGCAATGTAAAGCAGTTCCTGAGGACATAGGGTAATTGACTAAGAATCTATCTTGGGTTACCTAAGCACCTAACATACCTCATACAATGAGCTAACCCCTAGACAGTAGCTACATATACAATCAATTCCAATTCCTTGGCAACGGATCTCAAGCAAAGTTATCACAGACTCAATTGCCGTCATAGACGGTGACTACCTAGCAGGCATTAACAACTACTACTCTTGTCAATAAGCTTCCCAACATCTAATCCCTTAATCTCTGAAGTCACCTAGGTCCGGACACCTTCAATTGACTCACCTTCCGGTGTTGAAGGGCCTAACGGCGGGTCTTCGAATCCTTTCTGGGTAGAAGTACAATCAGCATTACAAAGAAGTGAAATAGAAGGGCTCTAAGATCAAACAGCTTAGGCACTAAGGTAAACCTAGAAAATCAACCCTAGTCTACCCCCCATCCTCAGGAACTTAGGTGACTACTCACTACTCATGGGAGTAGAAGCAGATAAAACAGAAAACATAACTTCAAAGGTAAACATGCAGATCTGGGAAAAAAAGATGAAGAACAGCAAGAACATAAACCCAGAAATGAAGAACATCAAGAACATAAACCCAGAAATGAAGAACAGCAATTAAACAGTAAACTAAAACAGGAGATTAAAGCTTAAAACGTAAATCAACATGCACCAGATATGCAACAAAGTAAAGCTAAGCAAGAAAGCTAAAGAAAAACAGGAGATTAACTAAGAACTTGAAAGAAATCCGCTTTTTACACCGAGAACATGAAGAACAACTTAAGAAAATAAAACCTAAGACAAAAACCTAAAAAGGAAAGAAAACTAAAAACTTGTGCAAATGGAGGCGAATTAGGGATTTTATAGCATTTCAAAGCATTCCAGAGCATTTCAGAAGATTTCAGAAGATTTTAGAAGATTTCAGGAGTTTCAGGAGGTTTGATCGATCGAGCACATTGCTAGATTGATCGAGCATCTTGCTTGTCTTCTGATCGATTGGCCAACCTATTTGCTCGATCGAGCATATCTCCCTGGAAAAAATCCAAACTTTTGGTTCGTTTGAGCAACTGGAGTTTGGTCGTGCAAAAACACAAGTTGCTCGATCGAGCAAAGCGTCCGAAGAAGAATGAAAATTTCCAAATTTTACAGCTCAAGTCCTCAACTTTATCCCCAATTTCCTTATTCTATTATTTTATTTTTAGAACTATAAAAAGCATTTTGGCTGAGTTTTTGTTGACTACCTTTTACTTTTTCAAACTTTGAGAGCTTTTACTCGGAGAAGAATTCCTGAACCTTTTATTTAGAAAAGAAATTCTGAACCCACTTTTTAATAAATCTATTTTATTGTTTTCAATTATGTGTTCTATTCTGATATTGATTTGTGTTCACTTTGATATGTCTGAGTAGTTCATTAGTTAGGTTTTAGGGTTTCCTAGGGAAATCAAGTGTAAATGTTAAGTTTAATTCTGTAGGATTGAATTTGTTAGGTTCTTAGTCTAAATTTTTTCTTGATGCATGAATTAGCTTGATCACTAGTTCATGATTATAGGTTGATAAATACAAAGAAATTTGATTTAGAAATCTGACCTAATTTAGATGAATAAGTGTTTAAACTTGCAAGAGTATTGTTTTAGTGCTTATGAACAATTGAATCTGATTGTAATGCATGATCGAATTTCTTTAAAGACGGCGGGAGTTTGTCTATGGAAATTCGAGCATAGGGTTTCATACTCCGGGAGGAGATTATTCCAAATTCGTTTTTCATGTTGAGAACTATTTTCAATCCCAATCCTGCATGTTAACTTGACTTTAAACCTGAATACTTACGGATTTCCCTTAAGCCTAGCGTTTTTATATTATAAGCTTTTAAACCGCTTTTATTTGCCGCTTTGAATTTGTTACAACAATCACTTAATTATTCTTGCTTTAGCTAGATTTGAAATTAAAACTGAACGTGCATTTTCTGGTCTCTGTGGATTCGATACCTTTGCTATGATACTTTGAACTTTTCTCTGCAGTACTAGTTTAGGATTAAATTCTTAACCTATCAGAATTTTGGCGCCGTTGCCGGGGACCAATTGTGCCTTTCTAGTTTTTATTAGAATCTCGTCTAAAGTTTTTATTTTCAGTACTCATCTCGTTCTTCTTTTCTTGTGTTTGTCTTATAGGTGTATGATCAGAAGATCTGACAAATCCTCTGAACTGCTAAACCTCAGTAACTCGGACCTTGCAACGATAGAACGCTCAAACCAAAAAGCAAAGAAAGACGCTAGCTCACCCAACTCAATGGCTGATAACGTTAATCAAATCATTCCGGTTGGACTCAAAGGTCAAAACAATCCACCAGTTCTTAGACTCAATTAACTCATTAACCAAGGACAAGGTGGTGGTAACGACAATCAAGTGCCTCCAGGCCAAGAAGGAGTTAACAACAAGAAAGTTCCTCCAGGAAATCCAGATCCAAATCAGAACGTTCAGAATCCTCAGAACATAGATGCAAGGCACTTTGTCTTGTTTGGAGATCCGGAGAGAGTTAATCGGCTCAATGTTCAGCTCAATGCTCAGAACCATCATCTAGTTGGTTTGTACCACAATCCTCAAGCATTCTATGCTAATAGGAATCCCATCCAACCCCTTCAACCTCAGCGAAGGGAATACCTATTCCCTATTTCACTTGTTCAAATGAGTCGTAGAACCCAATTAAGTGGTTTACCTCACGAGCACCCAATGAATCATATTGACACTTTTGAAGGCATATGCAACACTATCAAACTCAATGGAGTATCCAGCAATTTCATGCAATGCAGTTTGTTTAGTCATTCCTTAGCTGACAAAGCACTTCGCTGGTTGAAGTCTCTACCTGCAGGATCTATATTAACCTGGGATGACTGCAAATCCAGGTTTATCAGTTAGTTCTTCACTACTACTAGGACTAATGACTTGAGGAACAAGATCTCTGCTTTTGCTCAAACTTCTGTGGAATCATTCTATGAATCTTGAGAACGATTCAAAGAGCTGCTTCGTGATTGTGCACATCATGGATTCTCAGATGTAAGTCTACTCAATACCTTTTATAGAGGAATTGAAAAGAAGTATCAGCTGTCCTTAGATACAGCAAGCGATGGAGATTTCATGCAGAAACCTGTTCTAGATGCTTATCGTCTAATTGAGAACTTAGCAGCCAACAATAGCAATCATTGCCCAGAGTTTGATCACCGAACCAAAACTCCTGTAATGGCTGCTAACTCAGAAATCTCGGAACTGAAAGGGGAGTTCCTTGAAATGAAAGGATTATTGACTCAACTGCTTAAGAGTCACACTCAGACATCGGTCAATACTTTAGAAGATTCTGGAGTTGCTTATTTTGCATTCCAAGAACAAGAAACCGCTGTGGTTGAAGAAGAAGTGAGCTATATTAATAGCCAATGTTAGAGAGTGTTTAAATAGGGATACAATCCAGCTTTCAACAGGAATCATCCCAATCTTTCTTGGAGAAGCACTAATGTTGAGAATCCTCAAGACCGAACCTATCCAACTCAACAAAAATAGTTTGTGAAAAACTCTGGAACTCAATTTGGTCAAAACTCAGGGAACAATGGTTTCCAAGGAAATCAGAACAGGAACTTCATTCCCAACTCTAATTCAGGTGGTTTTCCACAAACCTCACAGCCTGCATTTCAACCAGTTCCTCAAACCCAAGCTAATCAAGGGAATTAAGTTGAGTTGATGTTTAAGCAACTTCTGGATGGACAATAATAGTTTCAAAGAGTCATTCAAGGAGATATGAAGGAGCTAAATCTGAAATTTGAAGCATTGTCTACACACGTGAAGCTTTTAGATACACAAGTTACCGAAACTGCTGAAGCGGTCAAGAGACAGGTTGGTTTTCTTCCTGGGAAATCTAATTCCAATCCAAAGAATCAAGAGTTTGTGAATGCAGTAACGCTTAGAAGTGGTAAGTCTCTATCCAATAATGCTGGGAAAGAAAATTTGATAGAAGGTTTTTTTGAAGATTTGGATGAATCTAAGGGAGATGCTGTTTTGAACCAAGAGAATCATGATGCAGAGAAGTCTGCTCGATCGGGAACCTTTTGCCCGATTGAGCAAAATGATCAGGAAATTCCAGGAGCATTTGCTCGATCGAGCCCTCCATTAGCTCGATCAAGCACAAAATCTAGGGAACATACATATCGATCTGCTCGATCGAGCAAAAGTGCCCCGACTCGATTCCATCTTCTGGGACATCTGAAACTCCTCCTATTCCCCCGAACACCTACAAACCCAAAGTTGCTTATCCGATGAAGCCTAAAACCTCTAGGAAAGAAGATGCTAAGTGCAAGGATATGATCAAAGAATTGAGTGTTAGACTTCCATTCTCCGATGCTTGTCAAATGATTCCTTCTCTGAAGAAGTATGTGAAGAACATGGTTACCAGCAAGCTAACATTAGAAGAAGGAGAAATGATGATTACAGAGGAGTGTAGCTCAATTCTACAGAATCGAATGCCCAAGAATCTTGGAGTTCCAGGTAGTTTTGTTATATCAATTGAGATTGGAGATATCATATTTGCTAGATCTCTCTGCAATTTAGGATCTAGTGTCAATCTTATGCCTTTCTCCGTGGCTAAGCGATTGGGAATGACCGACATAAAGGGTACAAGGATTTCATTGGTTCTTGCTGATCGTTCGGTGAATTATCCCATTGGGGTTCTAGAGAACCTACCGGTTAAGATTGGAACCGCATATGTACCAACCGATTTCGTGATTCTTGAGCTTGGAGAAGAACCTAAAGACCCTTTGATATTGGGAAGACCTTTCTTAGCTACAGTTGGTGCAATCATTGATGTGAAGAAACAAAAGATCGATCTTCACTTTGGGTACATGGTTATGAAGTTTAACTTACAAGAGGTTCTGAAGAAACCGTCCTTAGATGCTAAGTCTTTATGGGTTGATACCATTGCTGAAGCTGTAGAGGGAGTATCTGATGAATTCTTATTTGATGATCCTTTAGAGATTGCTTTGACTAATGCTACTGATGCCCATTTATCTATTAGTGATGATGTTACAGATCTTACCAGGATGCTTGATGCTAGTAGACAAATTGAGGAGATGACCGATTGTGTTGCATTAGTGGAGGCAGCTGCCAAGCCTTCACCTAAATCGTACCCTGCACCACTTTATGATCCATGGAGCAAGCTGAAAGCTCCAAAGCTAGAACTTAAAACCCTCCCAGCAGCGCTCAGCTACGCGTTTCTCGGTCCTAATTCCACATATCCTGTGATTGTTAATGTTGAGCTGAACTATGTTGAGACTGCCTTACTTCTATGTCAGTTAAGAAAGTATCGTAGAGCTCTAGGCTATACTTTAGATGATATCACACGTATTTCACCCGATTTATGCATGCATAGGATCCATTTAGAAGATGAGTCTAAGACTTCTATAGAACATCAAAGACGTTTAAATCTTAACCTGAAAGATGTTGTTAAGAAGGGGATAATGAAACTTCTAGATGCAGGAATCATTTACCCTATTTCAGATAGTACTTGGGTTAGTCATGTGCATGTTGTTCCTAAGAAAGGGGGTATTACAGTAGTTAAGAACGATAAGGATGAATTGATCCCAACTAGAACTGTTACATGTCATAGAATGTGCAATGACAATAGGAAATTGAATGCTGCTACTCGCAAAAATCATTTTCTTTTACTTTTTATTGACCAAATGCTTGAGAGATTGGCTAATCACCCTTACTATTGTTTCTTAGATGGTTATTCAGATTTCTTTCAGATTCCTATTCACCTAGATGACCAAGAGAAGACGACATTCACATGTCCATTTGGTATCTATTCTTATCGTAGAATGCCTTTTGGTTTGTGCAATGCTCCGACAACTTTTCAAAGATGCATGATGTCTATTTTCACTGATCTAATTGAAGACATCATGGAAGTATTCAAGGAAGATTTCTCTGTCTATGGATCTTCCTTTGATGTCTGTCTTGCTAATTTGTACAGGGTCCTTCAGAGATGTGAGGAGAAACGCTTGGTGCTTAATTGGGAGAAGTGTCATTTCATGGTGACCAATTGAATTGTGTTAGGACACAAAGTCTTTGAGAAAGGTATTGAGGTTGATAGAGCTAAGATTGAAGTTATGACTTACTTGCAGGCACCCAATTCTGTAAAAGATGTTTACAGCTTTCTAGGACATGCTAGTTTCTACATGAGGTTTATTAAGGACTTCTCAAAGATCGCCAGACCTCTTACCAAGCTATTGTGCAAGGAAGTCAAATTTGCATGGGATGATGAATGCCAAAACTCTTTTCTCGTGATTAAAGGAGCTCTTGTTAGTGCTTCAATAGTCCAGCCACTAGATTGGGATTTTCCTTTTGAGGTTATGTGTCATGCCAACGATTATGCAGTAGGTGCAGTTCTAGGCCAGCGAAAGGACAAGAAACTTCATGTTATCTATTATGCCTCAAGAACACTAGATGGAGCTCAATGCAATTATGCAACCACTGAGAAGGAATTACTAGCAATAGTGTTTGCCTTTGAGAAGTTCAGATCCTATCTCGTAGGATCCAAAGTAGTAGTCCATACCGATCATGTGGCTTTGAGGTATCTCCTGAACAAAAAGGATGCTAAACCCAGATTACTGCGTTGGATTTTGCTTTGACAGGAATTTAACTTACAGATCAAGGACAAACGAGGGATATAGAATGGAGTTGCAGATCATTTATCCAGANCCAGATTGAGAGTGGAAGATGAGGTTCCAATTGATGATAGCCTCCCTAAGGAACATATCTATGCTATAAGAACTAGAGTGGATGAGAACCCTTTGATAGGGCTAGAATTTAATCCTAGTCTATTACTACAGAGAACAGTTCAATGTAGTAAAGATAGGGTATCGAACCACAGAGACCAGAGTGCA
>OVBE01013623.1:0-12588 GCA_900406425.1 Iberis pinnata | reverse complement strand
AGCACTTGCAGGTGACCGGACCGAGAGGGTTACAGAAACTCGTTACCGGCTCGTTTCTCCTTCAATGTGAATAGTCGTGGGAAACGAGTTTGGCAAAGGGGATTGACCTATTGTCTAGGGATTGGTTTGTTGATTGAGGCATGNCTTTCTAGTTTATTCAATCCTCTGTTTTCATTTCATTCACTGCCTTGTTTAGTTTTCATTACATATTTTAGTTCCCTTGCTTCCGTTTACATTTCAGCATGTTTTGTTTACTTACTTAGGACTGTTAGAAAAACCACCTCTCTACATTTAACTTGAATCAATTGCATCCATCTTAGTCTAGAGTGGTTAATGACACATCTGATTGGATTGACACCTTTACTACTATAACGAAAATGATAGTGTAGTAGGAATTGATAACGTTTTGAAACCGAAAAATCCAACTATCAACCACATAGAGAGATCGACTGATTTCGAAGCCTTTTCTTTTCACGTTTCCATGCAGAAGTAGATAAAGATGCGAGATAAAGACCGTCTTGAAGGGCTTCTTTAACCCGCATGATCTCTTGGGCCTTGCTTATGAGTTCATCTTCTGCCCGAAACTGTGAGGAAGATACTGAACCTGTTGGAATCTCCTGACCAGCATTCGATGAAGGTGCTTTAGGCATTGAACGCTTTACTACAAGAGACCAATTGTCCATGGAGGGGGCTTGAGATGAAGTAGGAGATGAGGGAGCACTTAAACCTTTCCTTCTCTGAGGTCCACATGAAGTGACCGGTTGACGAGAAGTAGAGGGAGAAACACCAATAACCTGGGAATTTGCAGGGATTGTATGAGATGGTGGTCTTGTCTGGGCTGAGGACTCCTCAGCTACCACTACAGCAGTATGACCAAGGTCGGAGCCTTGGGCAGGAGCTTCAATACATGGAGAAGACGGACATCGCAAACGAAAGTGACCGAAATCTCCGCAAAGATCACATTGAGGTGGGAGTCTCGGGTATGATGCCATGACTAACACTGAATTGCCGAAATTGTCTTTGACTTTGACAACAGATGGTCTTGGTTTGGATAAGTCGACAATAACTTTTACTTTGGTGATACCGTTGGAGTATGGTGGGAGCCGTGACCTTTCTGTATGTAGACGCTCTCCAATTCCAGATGCTATTAAGCTTAATCCTTCTAATGAATGTAATTGTGGTGGAACATTCTTTAAAATCACCCAAATTGGTGCCACTTTAAGCTTTGTTTGGGATAAATCTGCAGTAGGGGACCACATTGAGGCTGAGAATGAGCAGTTCCCGGATTTCCAGAATCCTACATCCACAACCCAAGTTCTAATTTCAGGTGAAGGGATATAAATGAGACAAATAAAATCTGAGAACTTTTTAATCGAAATTCTTCCCTTTCTTCCCCATATGGGGTTTAGATATGCAAATATTTTTCCAAGGGATGGAGGTGTGCCATGAAAGTGTGCAATTATGTGGTCTTTCCACAACTGATTTGAGCCTAGAAGAATATCCTCAGGTGCTTGGACAGAGACAGTACCATCCTCTTCGACCGTTGGTGAGGAAATTCGAGAGAGATTTCGCAGAGAAGACTTAAAGCGAGCTGCCCAGAGATCATCTTTCTGATGCTTGAAGTCTGGTGTAGCTTGAGATGATGCACGATTTTGAGATGACGAGTGGCCTGGAGGAGCTTGAGTAGGTGAGGGTGAAAGAATTTGAGTTAAAGACTTGATTGGTGGAGCTTGAGTTGATGAGAAAATCTGAGAAGAAATCAAGGCTGGTGTGCTAAGAGCTTCCACCGTCAGGGCTTCAAAGATGGACTGAGGAGCAGAGGAGGAGATGGGAGATGAGAGAAAAAAAGAAGATCCGGAGGAACATAGTCCGGAGAAACAGGTGGAGGAGACATGTGGTTAGAAAGGAAGAGGAGGGAGAAAGAAGAGTATTCTCACCGGCAATCGTGAGGATGGCCGACGGTGGGGAAGCTTCGGTGGTTAGATTAGCGGAGAAATCGAGAAGCAACAATTACTTTAGCTCCTTTTTGTCAATTTCTTGTCCCATGAGAAAAAACTTTCTCAACCATAATCTCTTGGCACCACTGAAATACTATTGCTAACCATAGCTCACCAAACAGCAAGTCATACATATGAGATGACCAAAATTAACGATTTTTGTGAGATGACCTCCTTCACCGAGCCACTAGCTTAGCATTAGAAATTGTATGCGTCATCGAGGAGACCCAGCTAACCCCGCTTTATGAAGCGAATTATCGAGACATGCATTAAACACACTGTAAAGACAAAACTCCCCACCTACGAGGGGAATGCCAACCTAAACCATTACATGATGTCCTTCACCATTGCGATTGAAAAAGCCCAATTTAACCCACAATAAAAAACACACGGTATTGCTAGCTGTTTGTAGAAAACCTGGGTGGAGCCGCACTGACAAGGTTCTCACACCTTGAAGCATGATCAATTGACAACTTTCAACAACTAAACGATCTTTGTGAAACATATTATATGTTTATTAGAAAAGAGGGCTGACCACTGACCTATTGTCACTTATCCAAGGGTACATGGAACATGTAAGAGCATTCATCGAGAGATATAAAAAAGTTGTCACTATGTTTTCAAAAAAGGTTTAGAGAGGAACTCTTACTCAAGAAACAACAAAATTTGGAGGATGAGCTCCACTGAGCTAATTGATTCATCAAAATGGAGGAGAGAATTGCAATGGCTAAAAACATCTCAAAACACCAAGATCGAAAGAAAATTAGGAGTACCATGAACCAAGCCAGCATTACGACATGAGTTATAAAGAAGAAAAAGGAAAAAAGAATGCTATCTACTTTATCAATGAAATATGCAACAATAAGCGTCTCAGAAAATCAAGACGATAACCTCAACACTTTCTATTACTGTAACAATAAGTTGGTCACATCATGACCAACTGTCGGCATTTTAAAGATATGCTCTAAAAATTACAACAAAAGTCAGGGAAGACTAGAGCGACAACGAGCATACCACATACTAGACGGGAGCCAAAGGGACAAACCTTGACACTAGAAGCCCAACACAATTGTAGTGAGCAACAGTCTGAACCAGAAAGGTAGGTCATCAAATAAGATGGTGCCCTTAACCTAATAAGATGGATCAAGGTGATGACTTGGTTCTTTCCATCAAAAAATCTGAATGATTAATAATACTAAGTGACCAAAAGAATCATGTGAGAAACTCATCCTATCACACCTTGATCCTTTTCACCGAAGATAACATAAATTTCGTAAGTAAACCCCATAATGACTTCCTTGTGAGTGAACTCGTCATTAGAGATTGCGAGGTCTTGCGAATCTTGATCGATATGGGAAGCTCGACGGACAACATCTTTAAAGACACAGTTCACCAAAATGGAGATCAATAAAGATAAGATAAAGCCTTCAACTCAACTGGTATATGAATTCGACGGTCTCACGGTGAAGACCATCACAACCATCAAACTCTAATCTATATTGGGGACGACTACAATCACAAAGTTTATGGTCGTTGATAAACTTCCCCGTTTTAACTCAATTCTAGAGGTCCCCTAGCTATACACAATGAAGGAAATGTTGTAAACTTACCACCAATGTGTCAAAATCTTGATAGCCAAAGGAGCCTTCACCATTAAGGGAAATCAACATGCGGCCAAGACATGCTTCATAATCAAACACAAGATGAGGAAGAAATCCAGATTATAGAAACTATGGATCGAGAGGCCCACCAACCTTGATATACTAAAAACTATTAGAAAGAAATATTCCATTTGCGAGCTCACTAACACTACAAGAAATCAGCCAAAACATGACGGACAAATCCGTCACGATTGAGCAATACTTATGAATTCGTGACGGATTTTGTACGTCAGGATTAGATGGTCAGAAATTTAATATCCATCACGAATACGTCAGGAATTCCTGGCGGATTCGTGACGGATAATTACTGACGGATTACTGACGACAAATTCGTCACTAATTCATCCGTCAGGAATCCGTAAGGATATATTTGTCACTAAATATGTCAGGAATTCCTGACGGATTCACTGGTAGGGGTATTTACTGACGAATTTAATCCGTTAGGTGATCCTGACGGAATCTTGACGGATTATATATTTTAAAATAAAAAATTTAATTATTAATTGTTTTATTTTTGATTAATTATATTAATTTAGTAATTGATTATTAATAATTTAAATTATCTTTAATAATTAAAATATAAATAAAATTCTAAAAATATTCATAAAACTAAAATTTGAAAAATATTTACAAAAACTCAAAATACGACATATATCCGATAAACCAGTACTCTTGGTCTGCGGGTGGCATATCTCTGAATGTATGGTAGGTGAATTTGAGAAGTCCTTGCATCAGGCGCTTGATGCACTTCGTGATCCCATTATCCGACTGCAGGAACCACGTCGTCCCGACGAGTGCAATCGTGGCAATCTCTCACGTCCCGGCTGGACAAGGAGGTCCTCTATATTATATGGTGGCAAATTGTATGGTATCACTATCACTGGCCATAGAGAATACTGTTTACTATGCTTCCCGAATGGGCTAAATCGATCTGTACTTAATCCGAGATAAACGTTTCTTGGCTGCATCTAACATTTGAAAAAACCGTCATGCTTCTAAATTTGGTTTTTCGTACGAACGCTGAGCCGTCTCTATAAACGTCATTAACAATTTGAACCGTAGGTGCACCATAATCTAAATCCGTTCTAGGCTCCTCTATCCTATCGGCCAATTGTTTGCTACCGCTAGTACTAGCAACAAGATCAGGTCGTTCGCTACCACTACTCGTTGTTCAAAAGGTTCGTATATGATCTCTATTTTCCCGATCCATCCATGATCAAAAATAAGGAGGATTAAACATTTTTTTGTAAGATATAAGTTGTGAATGTGCGAATAATAAATGTGTGGGGGTTGTGGTTTTATAGAAATTGTTATGACGGAATCCTGACGTATAATCCGTCAGGTTTTACGAATATAACTGTCGGCAACGGTCACATTAACAGATATGTTGTCAGGTCAACTGCCTGATAGATTTTGTCACGGAATCCTGACAAATAATTCCGTCAGCTTTTTTCCCAACGGCTAGAAATCCGTCAGGCCACTCGGACACTTTTAACATTGTTTTTATTTGGTAGTGCAAGATCATCTCGATGAAGAAAGACCAGAACGATGCTTGGAAAGTAGACATGATCTCTCCGCATATGTAAAAGATGAGCTCGTCTCATTTATGATGCAAAATATATCATATTTCGCATATTGAACGACATGAAGGGGGTATATCCAAATACCACATGCCACAAATTAAACACGGATCCAATATCCTCATTTCTTCTACTAATTCTCAGTCCAAGAATATATGTTACTTCACCTAGATCTTCCCTGGTGAATTCTTCTAAGAGTTTCTCTTTGTTCTTGTTTATCTTATTAAGTGTGCTCTCATTACCAACATGTCATCAACATATAGAAGCAATATCAAATAGAAATCTTCAAGCCTCTTGAAGTAGCAACGATGACCAACTTAACATCTTAGATTATTAGATTTTTCATGAAGGTGAAAAACTCTTTAAACCATTTTCTTGGAGATTGTTTTATTCCATAAAAACTCTTATGGAATTTGCACACTAGTTTCTCTTTTCTTTTACCTCAAAAACTTCAGGTTGCTTCATAAGAAATTCTTCTTTCAAGTCAGCTTTCAAGAAATGATGTTCCATCTGCTGAGGATGTAAATTTTCCTTGGCTACTAGTCTAAGTACACAATTAGCCTTACTTTATTGTGTTTGCTTCCACCATATTCTTCCTTCATTTGGTAGATGTAATTATTTTAAAATGCTTTATTCTCCTCAGACAACTCGACGAACTTCGACATATTACTTGACACTAGCGAGTTCCTTTCATTTTCATCGCCAACTCCCACTTAGCCAATTTATCAGCTTCCGTTGCTTCTTCATAACATTCATGCCCACCTCTATATGTCTCTAGAATTATCGTTCTCATATGCGTCATTGCTTTCTTCTAAATCACGATCTTCAGTTGTTGTTATATCCTATTGCAACTTTGGTGTTATGATATTTTAAGCATTATCATATTATAATATTCGTCTTACCAATTTTTAATTTTCGAAATCAACTGTATGTAAAAGAGAAAAAAGGGATTTAGACATACGACTTATGAAGATGCGGCAAAATAGAATAGTACTCGTGAAATTGATAAAGCAAGAAATTTTAAGCACACCCCAAAACCCAAAATCTCTATTTCAAGAAAAAAAAAAGCTAAGAATTTTAGAGACAAATGATTGGTGTTTCTGTGGACAAAAACTTTAGATTTCGAATGTTAAATTTTGTAAAGTACATTTCTTTAATCTAAATTGATAAAATAATCCACGTAAACTTTCACTAGATTTTCTTGGGTCTTTTTTTTTTATTTTAGGGGAGGAGAAGACCTAGAAAATTAAAATAAGAGTCGCGAGAGCGCATAGTGTACCAACCTACCATGGTCACAAGTGTGTTTATAGTTTCCGACTCCTGTTAGTTAAAACGTCCATGATAGAACTGACAGTATTTCATCAAAATTGGTAGAGATTTATATCAATGAAAACTAAAGGATTTCTTTAGAACCAGTCAAATTCCATATGCCACTATACTTCGTTCTCACATTTTATTATTCTCTGTTATGCTCAAGACTTATCTACCTAGTTTATTGTAGACAAAATATATTATTATACAGAGTGTGTGATTGCATAAGCAACTATGCTCTACTTGTTTCTTAGATCAGAAAGTCTAGCAAAATAAAGGCATCCTCTAACTAAATTTAATAGCTTGGCTATTTGTCTTGATTATGGACCCCAAGTTGGTTCGGTCAAAGATTATGTGAGTAATAAAAAATTATTTTTTTTATACTAATCTCTTGGATATTGATTGAGGAGCATATGCAAACTCTAAGCAAATTTCTCCTTAGATCATAGGATTTGGTTCAACATTGGCTTTTGGAGTGAAACAAAGTAAATTGTTGACATTACTCAAAATCTATATATGAGAAGCAACTACGTACGAACTAAGGAGAGAAGGAATAATAATATTGACAATATCTGAAAATGCTGATATCCTACATTCGTAATGCTGCAGGAAAGAAATAGTAGGATCTTTATAAGTATATAATTTATATGTACTTTCTCGAATTGTCTCTCATAGGTGCAAGTTGTTACTCTAAGCCCATCATAAAATTATTTTATCGATTCCGGACTTTGGTTTTGTCTCTCATAGGTGCAAGTTGTTACTCTAAGGAAAATAATTAGACCACTAAAAAAAAAAACTAACTAATTGTTAAGCATTAGTAATCTCTGGTAAAGTTTTACTAGAACATTTTAGGGCCTCTGAATGCTGCCACATTAGACCACTTCCATTAGTATTTCTAATGGAGTTCTTAGTGAGTTTTTTTCAAGATAAAATTGATTAAACTTAAAGATTAAATGAGCGTAAAAGAAAGAAACGGATCTTAGAGAAGAATTTTGGACAAATTAAGAACTGGGTACGTGTCAAACACCTATTGGTTTTTTTTTTATTTCCCTTAAGCTCGTTTTCTTCACAGGCGACTCTGGTGTCTGCGATTTCTTATTCTTCCCTTGGTTGATCTCTTCTCCTTCCATACTATCAGTCTCCGGTGAATCTCGTCATCAGAATCGGTTGAATAGTAGAATTTTAAATTGACTCTATGATCCTATATCTATAACTATGTTTTCCTTTGTCTTACTTCTCTTCTTCCCCAAAACTCAATTTTTGTTTTTGTTTTTATTCTCTCATCTTTCTCTATCCATCCATTTCTCATATTTTAATCAATTTGATTCAGCTATTTTTCTTTTCTCCCTCCTCTCTTTCTCTATATGTTTTTAATCCAACTCTTCTCAATGTTCGTTTAGACCCTTATTTTGATCTCTTCATGTTTCCAAACTTTCAATTTCTTCTTTTGCAGTATACCCTTTTCTAGGTGACATTTACAATTGCTCTTTTGTTCAAGATTTTACTTCATCGATCTACGATTTTGCTCTATACTGGTTTTAAAGTTACCAATTTTAGTTGAAAGTATTCAACTTTTTTGTCAAACGTGTCTCGTAACTCTCCAAATCACTAACTTTGATTGTTATGTGATACACATTTTGTGCTTGCCTAATACTTTTTTTTTTTGGGGTTTTTATCTTAAACAACCTACTACAATGGCACTTCAATTATCAGCTTCTAAAGCTGCTGAATTCAAGCTTGCTTGGCGTATAATCCATAATCCAAGAAGTCTCTTGGCATTGATCTATAAAGGAAAGTATTTTCTTTCTGAGGACTTTCTCACATGTCAACTTCCAGCTAAAACTTCACATGGCTGGTGATGATTCTGAATTGACATGGATTTTACATATCAATTAGCATCAATTCTGAGGTCTAAAAGCGTGCATACATCACATTTATAGTTCATTTTAATAAGTTTATGATTTTTAGGATTTTTGCATTAGAATTTGCATATGTACGCATTTTGGAGATTTTTCACGACTTTCATGAGTTTTCGGGAAGGATTTGTGAGATTTCAGAAAAGCAGCACTTAACTTGGAATACACTAGATCTACCTTAGCATCAATGCAAGATCGATCTCAGCACTTGCAGGATCGATCTCAGCACTTGGAGGATCGATCCCAACTAAGCACTTGCAGGATCAATCCCAACACTTACCAGATCGATCCCATAGCCACTTCAGATCGATCCCACCTCAACAGGGATCGATCTCAGCCTTTACTTAGATCGATCTCCCTCTCTCTCTTTCAACGAAGTTTGTGAAGTCTCGAACGAAGCTAAGGAAGTGCACGAATTTGAAGAAGGACCAAGAAGAAAGCAGATGAGATCGATCTCACCTATGTCGGGATCGATCTCAGCACTTAATACCTGAGATCGATCCGAACCTAAGACACACTTTGGACGCATCTCAGCTGGATCGTTCTCTTACAAGCATCTTCAGCTCGGATCAATTGCGCACTCACCAACCCAAAGTCAAACACGCTCCGACCCGACCAACTCAAATCCGGATTCCACCTGAATCAAGGCCTAAGATCCAAGACAATGATTGACATTTTGTCTTTAGTGCGGATTAGGGCTTTTCCCTGAACACTATAAAAGCCCTAATTCGCCCCCATTTGCACAAGCTTTAGCTTTTCTTTCTTTTTTAGGTTTTGTCTTAGGTTTTCATTTCTTTGAGTTGTTCTTCATGTTCTTGGTGTAAAAACCTGATTTCTTTCAAGTTCTTAGTTAATCTTATGTTGTTCTTTAGCTTTCTTGCTTAGCTTTACATTGTTGCATATCTGGTTCTTGTTGATTTATGTTTTAAGTTTTAATCTCTTGTTTAGTTTATTGTTTTATTGTTGTTCTTCATTTCTGGGTTTATGTTTTTGATGTTCTTAACCTATTTTTTTTCCAGATCTGCATGTTTAGCGTTAAGGTTATGTTTCCTGTTTCATCTGCTTCTACTCCCATGAGTAGTGAGTAGTCCACTAAGTTCCCGAGGATGGGGGTAGACTAGGATTGATGTTCTGGGTTTGCCTTAGTACCTAAGTTGTTTGTTCTTAGATCCCTTCTGTTTCACCTTAGCTTAATGCTGATTGTACTTCTACCTGGAAGGGATGAAGACCCGCCATTAGGCCCTTCAACACCGGGTGAGTTATTGAAGGTGACCGGACCAAGGTAACTTCAGAGATTCGTTTCCCCTTCTCTATAAATAGATGTTGGGAATCTTGTTGACTAGAGTAGTACTTGTTAATGCCTGCTAGGTAGTCACCGTCTATGACGGCAATTGAGTATGTGATTGCTTTTCTTGAGATTAGTTGCCAAGGAATTGATATTTTTTGTATATGTAGCTATTGTCTAGGGGTCAACTCATTATTTGAGGTCTGTTAGGTACTTAGGTAGCCCAGGATGGATTCCTTAGTCAATTATCCTATGTCCTCAGGAACTACTTTATATTGCTTGCACCTTTCACCCTTTCTTGCTTTTACTCTAATTTGCATTTAAGTGTTTTATGCTTCTTTCTGTGTTTATGCTTTTTATGTTCATTTGCACTTAGGACCTTTTAGCAACAAACCCTTTTAACACTTACCTTGACTTTAAAGCATCCATTGCATTCTAGATTGTTAGTACACTCCCATTATGGATTGACAAACCCATCTATACTACAACGATGGGTGATTGATACCCAATTGGCTTAAAATCCTATTATCAATTTGGCGCCGTTGCCATTTGGGATTTGCTACTACATTTTGGATTTTGGATCTTTTCATATCAAGCTTTTCTTTTACATTTTTACTTACCAGTCTACCTTGTTTGCTTTGTTTTCAGGTACCTGCTTAGCAGTGTATGAACCCGAGAAGCAGAGGACCAACTGACTTGCTTCCACTCGTAGACGACATCAGAGCTCTTGAATGAGAACACTCTCGGGCAAGACGTGAACATGAACATGCGGAACACTTGCAAAGGTTGAACCTCAACATGGCAGACAACATTGACAGACAAAACCAGAACACCATTAGTGCTGGTGACAACCCATACACTCACACCGTCAGACATGGAATCAATCCACCTACAATCCAAAATAACAAGTTCGAGATCAAGCATAGTCTCATTGCTATGGTCCCGAGCAACCTGTTCAATGGACTACCTTTGGACGACCCTCTTGATCACCTAGATGAGTTCGACAGGTTTGCAGTCTGACAAAGATCAACGGTGTGAATGAAAACGCATTCAAGCTACGCCTCTTCCCATTCTCATTGGGGGGAGAAGGCACATCAGTGGGAGAATTCACTCCCCAGGAACTCCATCACAACATGGGATGCCTGCAAGAAGGCATTCCTTCCGAAGTTCTTCTCAACTACAAGGACAACACGCTTGAGTAATGAAATTTCAGAGTTTGCACAGAATACTTCTGAAATCTTTTCTGAAGCCTGGGAGCGTTTCAAAAACTACACTGCAATGCGCCTATCACAGCTTCAGCAAGGCTTCCTTACTCAGCACACTCTATAGAGGTGCCCTGCCTAAGATCAGAATGTTGATGGACACTGCTAGTAACGGGAACTTCCTCAAAAAAAGAGTTGATGGCGGATGGGAGTTGGTTGAGAACCTTGCCCAGTCTGATGGGATCTACAGTGAGGACTACGACAGAACACCCCAAGGTCTTTCTACATCTGATGATGGCACTAAGAAGGAGATAAAAGCGCTGAATGAGAAGTTGGACAGGTTAATCCTGGGTCAACAACATCAAGTTCACTTCATCTATGATGAAGAGCAACTCCAGATTCAAGCTGCCAAAGCTCAACAACAAGAAGACATGTGCTATGTGCAAAACCAAGGGGGTTACAACAAAGGGTACTTCAACCACTCGAACAACCCCTGTCTTTATTATAGAAGCAACAACGTTGCTAATCCTCAAGACCAAGTGTACCCACCTCAACAGCAGAAGAACTCTCAACCCTTCAACAACTTCAACCAGAACAGAGGATACTACCCCAAGCAGCAACAATAGACTAGTTTTCAACAACCACAACAATAACAACTTACTGGTGTACCTCCTGGTTTCTCATCTAATTAAACTCCTGCTCAACACTTCAACATAGAAGCAACCTTACAACAACTACTTCAAGGTCAAGCTGCTTATGCAATGGAAACATCAAAGAAGTTTGGCGAACTCCAACACAAGATGGATACATCCTTTGGTGTAATCTACTTCAATTTTGGCGAATTCCAAGTCACCATTCTTGTAGGAAAAACCGCATCGACTTCAAATCTGCAAATGGTCATCTACTAGGAAAGTTTGTGCAGAACCCAAAAGATTACATCAACATCAGTTTCGTCTACCTTGCCAAGACGTCTTCTACCAACACTCCAANGGTGGGGGGGGGGGAGGGGTGGTTCGTGTTTAAATGAAGCTGAAGAAGATGAACCTGCAATAACCAATGCCCATAAGCCATTGAAACCTCCACCAGAAGTAATCACAGAACCATCTCTTTCTGAGCAATCATCTGTTTCACAACAGAAGGATGCACCCTTTATTCCACCACCATACGTTTCGAGGTTACCTTTCCTTTCCAGATTCAAGAAGGAAATTATGGCAAAATACCCTAAGGTTTTTGCTAAATCCATGAAGGAAGAAGTAACTCAAGAATAGGTGGAACCACCTGAAGAATACAACTCCTTGATAACGACAAAGAAAGAAGACCCTAGTTCGTTCACACTACCCTACTCACTTGGAACTTCCACTTTCGATAAATGTCTTTGTGACCTGGGAGCTTCAGTCAACCTTATGCCTATGTCCACTGCCAAAAGGTTAGGACTGGATGATTTTAAGACCTCACACATATTTTTTAAAATTTCAGTACTTGACTTAATGCATTTTAGTTTCATCTTGTTTTGGTGTCTTAGGTACTTTTGGATTGAGTTTCGGGAATTCTTGCAATGAGAAAAGAAATGGGATATGGATGATATGCATTTTCAACATGTTGATCAAGTGAGAGGATGTTCGGATCAATGCGTTTT
>OVBE01013622.1:0-12588 GCA_900406425.1 Iberis pinnata | reverse complement strand
GGATTTTAGTAATAGTATTTCCATATGCATGCATTTTGAAGAATTTTCAGGAGTTTTCTGGATGATTTATAAAAATTCAGAAGAGGAACGGAAAATGAGTGGAATGGAACCAACACAAGGCCGGCTCGATCCAAACAACATTATGGATCGATCTCTCTCGGCCATCTCTCCAAGCCTGGATCGATATGGCGATCGAGCGACGTCCACATTTGGCTTGATCCACACAACATTCCGAATCGATCTCTCTCGGCCAAACTCTCCAAGCCCGAATCGACCAGGCAATCGAGCCATGTCCACCTATGGCTCAATTCATGCATCCATTTTGGATCGATCCACGTCCACCCTTTTCTCGATTACAGATCGAGCCCACTTAGTCCACATCTCCATCTTTTTCTCGATCCGGCGATCGAGCCATCTCTTCTCTTATCTCGGCCATCTCCTTCTCTCCTCAACCACAACATGTCTTCTCGGCTCGATCAGTCGATCGAGCCAAACCTCGTCTCGGCCAAACTTTACACGGCTCAATCTCATGCACTTCTCAGCTCGAGCCAAACATACTCCGACCCGACCCACTCGAATCCAGAATGGACCTGACCCAAGACCCAATCTAATGATTGTATTTTCTCTTTTATGCGTTTTAGGGCTTTTCCTAAAAACTATATAAGCCCTAAAACCCCTCCTTTTGGAGAGACAATTTTTATTTCCCATTTTTAGGTTTTTGTTTAGGTTTTATTTTCTCTCTATTTTACTTTTGATGTTCTTAGTGTTCTTAATTCTAATCTTCAGTTTTATTTTACTTTATGCATAGATTAGGGTTGTGTTCTATCTGGTGTATATTGATCTAAGTTTTTAAGATTTTAATCTTCTGTTTTAGCTTTGGTCATTTTCCTTTGTTTGTTATTGTTTTATTGTTGTTCTTCATAGTTTGACTTTTGATCATGATGTTTGGTTTTGAAGTTATGATTTCTGGTTTTTCTGGTTTCATACCCATGTGTAGTAAGTAGTTCTCTGAGGTTTCTGAGGATGGGGTAAACTAGTGTTCATTTTCTTATTTAACCTACGTACCTAAGCTTGTTTGCTTATAGATCCCTTCTGTTTCATTGTGCTTAATTCTCATTTCAACCGAACCAGTTGAAATCCGATCTTGGACATTCCAGCACCAAAAAAGTGTTCAATGGAATGCCTGATCATGGTGATTTCAGATATTTGCACATCCTAGCCTAATGATCTAGATGCGTAGGATCTGCATCTAAGCCTAAGGAAAAGGGTGCGGGTGACAAACCCAACACTCACACCATTCGACATGGAATCAACCCACCTGCGGTTCAAAACAACAAGTTCGAGATCAAGCACAGTTCGATCGCAATGGTTCAGGTGAACAAGTTCCATGTTCTGCCTATAGAGGATCCACTCATTCACCTCGACAAGTTCGATCGCTTCTACTGCCTCACCAAGATAAATGGTGTGAGTGGGGATGATTTTAAGCTATGCCTCTTCCCATTCTCTTTGCGGGAGAAGGCCCATGAATGGGAGAAGTCGCTTGCCAGGAATTCCATCACCACCTGGGATGCTTACAAGAAAGCATTCCTTGCGAAGTTCTTCTCTACCTCTAGAACAACATGACTAAGGAACGACATCTCTTGTTTCGCCCAGAGGAACGGTGAAACCTTCTCTGAAGCATGGGAACGCTTCAAGAACTATGTTATGTAGTGCCTCCATCATGGTTTCGGCAAAGCGTCGCTCCTCAGCACCCTCTATCATAGTGTTCTGCCTAAGATAAGGATGTTTCTTGACACTGCAAGAAACGGGAACTTCCTCAACAAAAGTGTTGATGAAGGATGGGAGATTATGGAAAACCTTTCTCAGTCTGATGGGATATACAATGACGACTATGATCGAACACCTTGAGGTGGTTCTGTTTCTAATGAAATCACAAAGATAGGGATTAAGGCTCTGAATGAAAAGTTGGACAGGTTACTCCTGGGTTAACAACATCAAGTACACTTCATCACTGATGAAGAACAACTTCAGATTCAAGCTGAGGGGATTACCGACCACGAGGAGATTAGTTATGTGCAAAACCAGGGTGGTTATAACAAGGGTTACATCAACTACTCCAACAATCCTGGTGTCTCTTATCGTAGCAACAACGTAGCTAATCCCCGAGATCAAGTGTATCCAACACTATCCCAGAAAAATCTTCGACTTGTCATCACCTACACTAAAAATCGTGGTTTCCTTGCAAATCCAGAACCTCAGGGTCCAATGCAACAACAACAGCAAGCTGGTGCACATCCTGGTCTTACCTTCACCCAACCTCCAACTCCACCTTCCAACATTGAGACTATGTTACAATAGATCCTTTAGGGTCAAACAACTAGTGTCATGGAGACATCAAAGACGTTTGGTAACCTCAACCACAAGATGGCTGACCTGAAGATGCATATCGATTATTAATACAACGACCTCTATCAGAAGTTTGACACTTTAACCTCTAAGGTCAAGTATCTGGAAAGTATGGGTGCCTCATCTTCTACACCAAAGCCTACAACTCAACTCCCTGGGGAAATCTGTCCAAAATCCCAAGGACTTTGCACATGTCAATTACATCACCTTACGGAGTGGGACACATATACCATCACGAGAAAATCTTGTTCTAAACACTGCGGAAACTGTTGTCAAAGCTGGGGAGGAATTTCACCCAACTGAAGCTGACGATGAAGAACCTGTAAAAATGGATTTTCAAAAACCTATACGATTACCATCAGTTGACAAGGTTAAGCCAATTTCAGCTGAGAAACCAACTAATTCTTAGAAGAAGGATACACCCTTCATACCACCACCCTATGTTCCAAGATTACCATTTCCTTCTATATTCAAGAAGGAAATCATGGCAAAATGCAAGAGCGACGTTGAGAAGTATATGAAGGACACTGAAATTAAGGTGCCATTTCTGGATGCAATCACTCTGATGCCTCCATACAAGAACTTATTGAATGATGCTATCACTAAGAGAGGAAAAGATATTCAGGGAATGGTAGTTCTAATTGAAGTGCAGTGCAATTATCACAAGGACCTCAATCCCAAAGAAGTTATCACATCTAGGATCATTCACCTTACCTTGTTCAGTAGGTCCTTTGTCATTCGACAAGTATTTGTGAGACCTCGGAGCATCTATCAATCTCATGCCCTTATCAGTTGCTAGGAAGTTAGGATTTAACAACTTTAAATCTTGCAACATCTCTTTAGTACTTGCGAATCAATCAGTGAGAATTCAACATCGAGTTCTTGAAGACTTGCCTGTGAAGGTTGGAGTAGCTGAGATCCCAACTGATATTGTAGTTTTGGATATGAGTGAAGAGCCCACAGATCCTCTGATCCTGGGTAGACTGTTTATAGCCATTGCTGGAGTTGTCATTGATGTTCGTAATGGATAAGGATTTGAAGATGACATTCGACATTCAGGAAGTGATGAAGAAACCAGTTGCATAAGGATAAATTTCTGCATATAAGAGATGGATCAACTTGCTGATGAACTCTGGGAAGAGATTAATGTGGGGAATTATCTGAGAACATCATTGACCAAAGATGGGGATAAAGGGTATCTACATAATGAAAGTTTGGGGTACAAGATGATGTTGGACTCAAATGGACCATTGGAACCTAGAGAACCATTCAAAGACAATCAGGGACCAGAAGGTATGGTGTTCTCAGTTGCTGAGAAGGTTGAACTCAAGCAGAAAGAAACAGAATATGCAACATCTGAGGACTGGTCTGAACTGAAACCACTTCCAAAAGGGTTAAGGTATGCTTTTCTTGGACCTAACTCAACATACCCTGTCATAGTAAATGATGAACTTAGTGATGATGAGCTACATTTGTTGTTGACTGAATTGAGGAAGTTTAGGAGGGCTATAGGATACTCATTGGATGACATTAAAGGAATATCACCTAACCTATGCACTCATAGAATCAATCTTGAAAATGAATCCTAGGATGTGCATAGACTACAGGAAGTTGAATACAACATCTAGAAAAAATAATTTCCCATTACCCTTTATTGACCAAATGTCAGAACGCCTAGGAAACGATCCCTATTACTATTTTCTTGATGGTTATAGTGGATTCTTTCAAATCCTTATTCACCCTCAAGATCAGGAAAAAACCACCTTCACTTGTCCTTATGGTACTTTTGCATATAGAAGGATGTGGTTTGGTCTTTGCAATGCACCTGCCACCTTCCAGAGGTGTATGACTTCAATCTTCTTGGATTTATAGAGGAGATAGTTGAGGTGTTCATGGATGATTTATCCTTGTATGGTTCTTCTTTATCCTCATGTTTGTTAAATTTGTGCAAGGTTCTCACCAGATGCAAGGAGACAAGCCTAGTACTAAACTGGGAAAAGTGCCATTTCTTGGTGAGGGAAGGAATAGTATTGGGGCATAAGATCTCAGAAAAAGGGATACAGGTGGACAAAGAAAAGATAGATGTCATGATGTAGTTGCAACCACCAAGGACAGTGAAGGATATCAGAAGTTTTCTGGATCATGCGGGTTTCTACAGAAGATTTATCAAGGACTTTTCGAAGATAGCTAGACCTTTGACAAGACTTTTGTGTAAGGAAGTTGAGTTTAACTTCGACTCTGAATGTTTGGAAGCCTTCCACCAGATCAAGGAAGCCTTAATATATGCACCAATAGTTCAAACTCCCAACTGGCACTACCCATTCGAGTTCATGTGCGACGCCTCAGACTATGCAGTTGGAGATGTTTTGTGGCAGAAGATAGATAAGAAGGTAAACGTCATCTACTATGCTAATAGAACCATGGATGATGCTAGCAGTAGTCTTCGCATTTGAAATATTCATAAGCTACTTGTTGGTTCGACGGTGATAGTTTATATTGATCATGCTGCACTAAGGCATATCTATGGGAAGAAGGACACTAAACCGAGACTGTTGAGATGGATTCTTTTATTGAAAGAATTTGACATGGATATTGTGGACAAGAAAGGTATTAAAAATGGAGTAGCATACTTGTCGAGAATGGAGTAGCATAATTGTAGAATAATTAGTAGATTGCACAAGAGTTTCAAGAAGACACCCAAATTATTTTATTTGGCTAAGTGAATCCAATGATGGATAATTTTATGTTTCCAAGATTGATTGAAGCCCGGGGTATTCCAAGAAAATAGCGATATATCTTCAATATCTCTACGAGGAGAGATCATTAGATTCTTACTAGGACCTTGTTTTTTTACTTTACCAGAAAGTGTTGGTTGGTCGGCCTTCTTGGGCCTAGCACAAGTGCTATAACGTGAAGCTGCAATGTCCACCAGATGGTGCTGATTCATTATCCGATATTTACCCTTCTCAATTTCCTTAGTTTCCGATAGGACAGAGAAACACAAAGGCGATAATGATGGGGAATGATCGTCTCTAGTTATAATTATTTTTGACAGGTAGAGAGATGATGAAGGTCTAGTACAAACAATAGTCAACCATTAATCTTGCGGTGGAACAGAGCAGTAGAATCATAGATAGAGTCAGAAATGGTTTGGTCCATCGTCTACGTCTTTGGCTAGAGATGGTGATTCACAATGACCAATCATAGTAATGAAACCATTCTCAATGATTTCTAGCACTGGTTCGGTTAGGTTAGAGAGACATTGGTAAGTGTAGAGCCCATTGTAGCTAAGTCCATCATTGCAAAGCCTGTTGGAATTGCACCATCTACTGTATCAAGAGGAGCTGAACATGGGGAATTATCAGGACCGAAGCAGTACCTGAGCCCGTAGTCGTGCCTGCAATAGAAAATGAGTTGTTAGTGGTGTTTAGAGTATCAAGAGAAACATGAAGTGATGATGAAAAAGGAGTGCAAGAGATTGGTGCAGTGTGATCGTTCGATGTAGGGTGACTAGTATCGTTTGATTGGAAATTTTTTGGAGTAGTGTTTAGAGTATTGATATACTCGGTTTTAATGCATAATAATGGGAATTTATGTCTGCTATTTTGCATTATTACGAGGGTTTTCCTTGCAAATTTGGTATATTTTCAGGATTCTAAGTATTCTGGTCGTTTTGGAGCAAAATATGCATTTCAGAGCCAATCAGAAGAATTCGCTAAGTTTCAGAACGAAGAGATTGATTGAGCACCTATGAGATCGATCGAGCACATCTGTTTAAGAAGTGCAACATCGGGCGTCCGACTGCCCGATCGGGTATTTGCTCCTGGAAAGTTCCAGAACAAGAGATCGATCGTGCATATTGCAGATCGATCGAGCAGATTTTCAGAGAAACCATATTTGAATGTTTGGGCTAATCATATAGGATTGAATTTGTTAGGTTATTATTTTATATTTTTTTTAATGCCTGAATTAGCTTGATTACCTAGTTGATGATAATAGGTAAATAAATACAAAGAGATTTCATTTAAAAATCTGACATAATCTAGAGGAATAAGTGTTTCTGCTTGCAAAAGTATTATCTTAAATGCTTATGACCAATTGAATATGGACATAACTGCATGATTGAATTAGTTAGAGTTTAATACTTCGAGTGATATTATTATATTTTTGTCTTTCATGTTGAGAACTATTTTCAAAAAAAATCTTGTATTTTAACTTTGACTTTTAAACCTGAATACCTACGAATTTTCCTAATGCCTGACGTTTTTATTTTTCCGTTTACAACCATTTTAATTAATTACTGTTTTGATTCCGTTACCAACATCTTGAATATTCTGTCTTAGCTTGATTTGAAATAAAACTAATCATTGTGCGGTCTAGTCTCTGTGGGATTCGACCCTATCTATGTTATAGTGATCTATTCTCTGCAGTGTAGTTTTAGGATTAACTCTGAACTCATCTCGTTCTTTCTTCTTTTTTTTTTTGTTTTAGAGGTGCAATATCAAAAGATCTGATAAATCCTCTGAATTGCTCAGCCTTAGTAACGCAGAACGCGCAATGTTAGAACTATCAAACTGGAAAGCTAAGAAAGACGCAAGCCCATCCAATCCAATTGCTGATAACATTGATCTCAACAATCCGGTCGCACCCGAAGTTCAAATCAATCCACCTCCTCTTGGACTCAATCAATTGATTACCCATCAAGAGAGAGGAAGACCTAACGGCAATCAAGTGCCACAAGGCCAACCAAGAGCTGATGGCAACAAAATACCACCGGTGAACCCAATTCTTCAGAATATCGATGCATTCTATGCTAACAGGAATCCTATCCAACCTCAGCGAAAGGAGTACCAATTTCCCATTCAGCTCGTTTAGATGATCCGTAACAACCATTTTAGTGGTTTACCAACTGAGCACCCCATGGACCACATTGACAACTTTGAGGACATCTGCAGTACTACCAAGCTTAATGGGGTATCACGTGATTTTATGCACTGCAGCTTGTTCCGTCATTCTCTAGCTGAGAGAGCACTTCGCTGGTTTAAATCTCTGCCTACTGGTTCCATTTTAACTTGGTATGACTACAAAGCCAAGTTTCTCAACTACTTCTTCACCGCTACTAGGACCAACTCATTAAGGAACAAGATCTCAAGATTTATGCAAAGTCTGGAAATGATTTAAGGAGCATCTTCGTTACTGCCCACATCATGGTTTTTCAGATGTAAGTCTCCTCAATACTTTCTATTGAGGAATTGATCAGAAATACCAGTTGTCATTAGATACAACTAGGGGTGGTGATTTCATGACTAAAGCTGTCCCTGATGCATATCGATTGATAGAGAACTTAGCAATTAGTAACATTAATCATTGTCCAGACTTTGATAGAAGGACCAAGGGAACCACATCTGATAAATCTGAACTTTTAGAGGTAAAGGGACAATTCCAATAGATGAAAGGGTTGCTTTCTCAACTTCTCAAGAATCAAAACCAGAAACATGTCATTTTTGCTAAAGATGTAGAAGTTGATTGCTTTGCCGTTCAAGAGTAAAATATTGTGGGAGCTGAAAATGCAGTGAGGTACATAAGGATTTAACAGGAATCATCCCAATCTCTCTTGGACAAGCACGAATGTAGAAAACCCTCAAGATCAGAACTATCCGTAGCAACAAAAGACCTTTGTGCATAACTCAAATCCAAGAGGTTTTCAGCAAACCTCTCAGCATGTATACCAATAACCACCTTAACATCAAACTCAGCAAGGGAACTTAATAGAGATGATGTTCAAGCAATTTTTAGAACAACAAAAACAATACCAAAGAGAAGTAAAGGAATTGAACCAGAAGTTTGAAGCCCTCTATACACATATGAAACCTTTGGATACTCAAGTTGCTCAAACTTTTGAAGTTGTGAAAAGGCAAGATGGTGTCTTTCCAGGGAAATTTGAAGACAATCCGAAGGGTTATTGTAAGTCTATAGTTGCTGATTTGACAGAAGAAGCTGGTGATTTGGAACATGATGCAGATTTTGATAAGATTCGGAAGAAATTGCACGATCAAGCACTCATTTCACGATTGAGAAGTCCAGTTTTAAAGGAAGGGAACTACCGGACACTCCTTTCCCGATCGAGTATATAGTTGAAAAAACTCTAGGGGCATTTGATCGATCAAGCACTTCTGAAGCCCAATCGATCCCCAAAATCGGAGAAGCATCATATCAAAACATCTGACCGGGCACTCTTTGCTAGATCGAGCATATGGTATTGAAGTAGAAAATGTTTGAGATTTATCAATCCCTTCAAGGATCAATCGATCCATTCTCCCAAATTTATGCAATTCCTTCAACAACTTATAAGCCTTCAATCCCTTACCTAGTGCAACGCACAATGCCTACACTAGAGTTTGAGGATGGAGATATGATTGGAAAGCAACCAAATCCACTTAGGAAACTCCATAAGATACAAGATCCCAGGGAATTTTCGGTTCCTTGTTCGATTAATGAAGTAGAATTCCTAGATTATCTCTGTGATACTGGAGCAAATGTGAGTGTTATGTCAGTAACTGTTGCTGAGAATTTGGGGGATCTCATGTATCACATCATCTAGGATGACCTTTAAACTTGCTAATGATTCTACAGTATCTTTGAGTTGGTTTATCTTTGATCTATTGGTACAAGTTGGGAGTTGTGTAGTTCCTGTTGATTTTCACATCTTGGAGATGAATGAGAATTCAGATGAACATTTGGTTCTATGGAGACCCTTTCTTGCAACTGTATGAGTTGTTGTTGACCTTCTTAATGAGCGTATGTCTCTAAAAAAGATCAAGAAAAGAGATTTTTATCGAGCGGTTCCTCCAAAGGGGAAATCCAAGCTCACTATGGCTAAAGAAGAGAAGTTAAAGCATTAATCTCATATCAAACCTACTCTCAAAGCTGAAACTGGTGAAGTCTTACATAAAGAACCTCAAGTCTCAACAAGAAACACAGTTCCAAAGGCCAAGGATAAATATAAGGTGAAACCGAAGAAGATCAAGAGACACTCTCAAATGATTTTGATTCCTCAAACAATAGTTGGAGATACAATTGAGTATAAGGTGAAAGCAAGGGTTTTTCAAAACGCTTCTCAAAGTTTAGAGCATTCTTCACCCCAAAGCTTAAGAAGAAAGGAACCAATGCTACAAAGGATGTGATGAGTAAGGTTTTGAAGAAAAAAGTGTCTTATTTTGGAGCTTGTTATGGAGCATCACTTGATGTTGATTCAATCCCAGCTTGGAAAGTGAGTTCATCAAGCTAAGTAACGTTAAACAAGCGCTGAATGGGAGACAACCCACTATTGGTGTTTTAGATTTAGTGTTTTTTCATTTTTAGTTCTAACCTATTTATTTTTAGTTTTGATTTCTCTGTGATTTAGGATATTACTGCTGAACGATCTTCAAGACCCTTCGGGTTATCTCTACTCTATTTTCATTCTTAATCATCTCACTTGAATTGCTGGTTATCTTTGTGGGTTATGTATTGATTCTTGGTAATGTCTACTAGTATTGTTAAGATCATTGCTTACCATTAACCACTTTACTTAATGTTTTGATTTGGGTTGATTTGAGAACTATAATTAGTTAGATTATTCTCATTAAGTATCTCTTGATTCTTGCTAATTTCAATTAGTATTCCTTTATCGTTTCTCTTTACTTACCAACTTGATGACGTAATAATGGATTGATTTCTTAGAATTGTTTTTGAATGGTGCATTTCACATATGATTCTTGCTATTTGTTAATGAGAATTGCCGATCATTAAGCTCTTAATGGTTGGAATTGCAAGTGATTCTTGTTAGCTCTTAAGTTATCATTTCTCAATCATTATAAAACCATTCTATTTTGTGTTTCAAATCAAAAGAACGCTAACACTTATCTTGAGTGTTTTTAGTTTTGCAGAGATAGCAGTTACAAGCGACAACCTGATCATGTAAGGTAGCAAGTTTGTAGTGGATTTCAAATTGAGGACAATTCACCATTAGTATTTTCCCTTGATATCACATAAGGTAGCAAGTTTGGAGCGGATTTTAGACTGAGCAGAGATAGCTAGCTAAATTGTGCTATGACTTAATTTGATATTAGATTCTCTTACTTATGTTGTTGGTATACTATGAAAGCTAGGTATCTTGCTCTTCAGTGTTCTGTAAAACTGACAAGTTCTTTCAGTAGGGTCCGGGTTCTTTTTCTCTCTCTCTCTCTCTTCAGAAAAATACAGTACAGAAATAGGATTGAAAGCATGATCTAGAAATCCATAGTCAATCCCAGAAAAACCGGTTGCTAAAAAAAAAAGAAACAAAAGCGCATAAAAAAAAAAAGAAAAGCAGTGAGAAAAGAAAAAGAAAAGAGAAGTGAGAAATGGAGAAAAAGGATCAGGACCCGAAGTCGGTTGATTCTCTGTTTGGTATGGGCCTTTCGAGTGAAGGGATATCCAAGCGCGCTGATCGATACCCCATAAGTAAGAACTCACCATTTTACACTTGAATGAATTTAATGAGTTGGATGAAATGATTTGACAGTTTGATTGATTTGGGATATAGAGTATAATGCATATTGTTGGTTATGTGGTGGTAAAAAGTCCAATTGTAGTGGTTGTCTAGGATATGCCCGTCTGTTTGTCCGTGTTTTCTTGTTGTGATCTAAATTTTACAGATATGGAAAAAAATAAAACAAGTGTGCAAAATAATCTTGGAGTTCAAAAACCACACGGTATGAATAATTTAAGTGTTGCGAAATGTGAGATCAATAATTACAAACATTATTGAAAATTTCGTGTTTACGACATAATTTTCGTGGCTATATTGCAAAATAGCCATGCTGAGTTACATAAAGAAATCTTATCTATAGCATGGTGACGACTTTAATTGATTGATTTGTTCCTTCTTCGGCGGTAAATGATACACTAGTCTCTCTAATTCCGAAAGGAGACGATCCCCAAACCATTACGGACTTTAGATTGATATCTTGTTGTAACGTTATTTAGAAGGTCTATCCAAGATACTCGAAACCGATTGAAGGGTTTACTTCCCGACTTGATAGATCCTAATAAGAGTGCTTTAGTTAAGGGTCGTCTTTTGTTGAAAAATGTCTTGCTTTCTATGGAGATAGTGAAGGACTACCACAAGCTCTCAAGTTGACCGCGCTGCACTCTCTTGTTGGATATGGCTAAAACTTTTGATACTATTAACTGGGATTTCATTATATTGCTTTTGCAAGTTTTAGGCTTACCACCTCAGTCCTTTCATTGGATTCATCTATGCATTTCCACGGCTACTTGTTCAATCTCAATTAATGGTGAACCAACAGATTATTTTCCAATGCTCGAAGCATGCGCCAAGGCAAATGGTACCGTTGGTTATCATCCCTACTAATGTGCTTTTCATCTCACACAATTTTTTTTGTTGATGATATCCTTGTTTTCACTGATGGGAAACAATCTTCAATCTCTAGCACTTTGAATCTCATGACTTCCTTTGGAAAAGCTTCTGGCGTTTGAATTATTGTGTACAAATCGTCAATTTTTCTCCCAGCTCATCCTCGGCCGGATCTTTTTACCTTGGTTGAGTGCCTGGGTCTTCGGAAAGAAAAGCTGCCAGTTCGTTATCTAAATTTATTTTTGACGACTGTATTCGTGCTTGTATGTCCCCTTGGGAAACAAAGTTCTCTCTTTCATTGGTCTCTTGCAGTTAATTAAATTAGTGGTTGTTAGTACACTAAATTTTTGGCAATTGGCAGTTTTTGCCTTCCCAAATTTTGCATTCATTAGATTAATAGTCACGGTAGCAACATTTTATGGTCTGGAACACCATCTATTCATCATATATCGAAGCTAGAATGGGATGAAGTGTGTACTACAAGGGGTGAGCATTCGAATACTTGTTCGGGTTTGGGTCGGGTTTTTTCGGGTGTTTTTTAGAATTTTCGGGTTGGAGGTTTAGAACCATTTCGGGTATTTTATGATTTTGGGTCGGGTTTGGATATCCGAACTTTTTTGTTAAAAAAAAGAATCATACCAAACCAACTTTAAGTTGTAATTTGAATCGAATTAAATTTTTGATTAGTGTTGAACCGGTTTAATTATTAGTTTAAATACAATTCTTTCTTTTGCTCACTTGAATTTATCTATTCATTAACATTTAAATTATTATACAAAATT
>OVBE01013621.1:0-12589 GCA_900406425.1 Iberis pinnata | reverse complement strand
TTTTTAGGGATTTTTGCATTAGCATTTGCATATGCATGCATTTTGGAGATTTTTCAGTACTTTCGGGAGTTTTCAGGATGATTTGTGAAGATTCAGAAGAGGAGCGGGAAATGTGGAATGAAACCAGTACAATGCCCGGATCGATCTCCCCATAATGCCAAATCCAAGTCTGGATCGATCCACATAACATTTTGGATCATCCACCTCGACCAACTCTCCAAGCCCGGATTAATCCACGAAACCATTTGGCTCGATCCCCAATTTCTTCACGGCTCAATCACAGATCGATCCACACAACGGCCTGGCTCAATCCACTTCAACTTCTAGCTCGATCCCACGAAGGCACGGCTCGACCTCCACGTTTCCTTCGGCTCGATCCGTGATCGAGCCTACCTAAAACTTCGAATCGGTCTCCTTCTTACTTCGGATCGATCTCCTCCTCAACATGGATCGATCCCCTTCTTACCTCGGATCGATCTCCTCTATGGCTCGATCTCCTTCAAACTTCGGATCGATTTTCTCTCTTTCACGCCTCGGCCATGGAACTTTGCCTCGATCAAGCGTCAAGGGAATAACTTGATCTCATACACTTCTCAGCTCGAGCTAAACATGCTCCGACCCGACCAACTCGAATCCGGAATGGACCTGACCCAAGACCCAAGCCAATGATTGTATTTTGTCTCTTATGCGTTTTAGGGCTTTTCCTAAACACTATATAAGCCCTAAAACGCCTCGTTTTTAGGAAGTTCTGTTTTGTTGCTATTTTAGGTTTTTGTCTTAGGTTTCTTTTTCTCTCTTTTTTTCCTTTGTTTTTCTTAGTGTAAAAACCCAGAATCCTTTAAGTTTTATGCTAATCTACTATTTTCTTTTACTTTCCTGCTTAGTTTAAGGTTGTTGTCTATCTAGTGCATGTTGATCTTCTGTTTTTCATTTTAATCTTCTATTTTAGCTTTGATCATTTTCTGGGTTTGGTACTGTTTCATTGATGTTCTTATTTTCTGGGTTTAAGTTCTTGTTGTTCTTGTTGTTCTTCATAAGTTTGAACTTTGATCATGATGTTTAGTTTTAAGGTTATGATGATTTCTGTTTTTCCTGCTTTCAAACTTATGAGTAGTGAGTAGTTTCCTTAAGTTCCTGAGGATGGGGTAGACTAGGGTTGATGTTCTGATCTTACCTTAGCACCTAAGCTTTTTTGCATATACATCCCTTCTGTTTCATTTTGCTTAAAGCTAGTTTCTTTCACGCCAATCGAAATCTGATCTTGGGCATTCCAGCACCCGAAAAGTGTCCAATGGAATTCCTGATCATGGTGATTTCAGAGATTTGTTCATCCGAGCCTAACAATTTAGATGCTTAGGATCTGCATATCAGCCTAAGGAGTTAGATGTTTAGGGAGCTTATTGGCTTTAGTAGGCTAGTTCTTCATGCCTTCTAGGTAGTATACCGTTAACGGGAGTTAGGACTAGTGATTGCTTAGGTTGATTCCATTTATCAAAAGATTGGACTTGGTTGCATATGAATCTACTGTATAGGGATAGCTTATTGTTTGAGGTATGTTAGGTGCATAGGTAGATTGGGATAGATTTATAGTCGGTTACCCTTTGTCCTCAGGAACTACTTTACACTTGATTGCATCTTTACCCTTCTCTGCTTCTTCTCTATTTTTACCTTTTACCATTTTTAGCTTCTTATGCATGTTTGTTTCTGTTTATGCCTTTTTATTTCTATGCATTTCCTTTTTACTTAGGACTTGTTAGAAACCCCCTTTTCATATTTGCTTGACTTAGAAGCATCCATTGTATCTAGTCTGCTAGTACACACCCATTTGGATTGATAACCTTACATACTACAATGACCATGATAGTGGTGTAAGGGATTGATAGAAAAAAAATCCTACTATCAGTATCCCTTTGAGAGGTACATGTTCCACTTTAAGAATAAGGTCAAAAGTCTTGCCAAAGGCTAGGGTTCTATTATCGCACGTAGCATCAATGAAGAGGTTGCAAACTTTACAGAGTATTATTGTCTAAGAGATGTCCGGATAAAGAGCCGTAGAACAACTCGACATGATGATGGTGGTCAACATTCTATGTATCATGTTTATTTCCCAAACGTGTTTCAACAAATTGGATGATTTAACGGAAAAGAGAAGACTCGCTGGTTTACACATGTGTGAAAACATCTACATATGTATATCCTCACTAATTGTGAAGAAATATTGGAGTTTGAAAAGGAAACACATGAACATTAATGTTTACAAGTTTAAATTATTAATAGTTTATATAACTTGTACATCTTAAACCATGTAGGATATACATGACACTTATATGCGGTTACTTGTGAGATAAATCTGAAGACGAATTAGACGATGTCATAATAGGATCACTTCAATTGCTTATGCGAATGGTATAATGTGGACACATGATAATGATATTTGCAAAGTTTTAATGGAAAAATTTTCAATTATATATGCTTCCCCACCACAACACATACACCTAACTTCTCAAATTTGATGATTTAGATCAGAGAGTTTCAATGGAGATGAATGCCTCTCTGACAAAAAATGTGGAAGAAGATGAAATATATGAAGCTCTCTTACAAATGGGTGATGACAAAGCACCTTGTCAAATACTAACTATTGGATTCTACAAGCATCACTGAACAACTATAAAAACAAGTGTTATTGAGTTTATTAAATATTTTCTTACCCATTCACTTTTGGACCAACGTATTAATCATATTCATATTTGTTTAGTGTCCAAAATAGAAAAGCCAACTACTGCAAAAGATTATAGGTCTATTAGTCTAGCAAATGTTGCATATAAGTTGATATCTAAGATAATGGCAAATAGATTGAAGAAACGGTTACATATCATCGTATCAGTTAATCAATCTGCTTTTATCCCAACCAGATTGATAACTGATAATGTTTTGATGGCTCGTGAACTAATCCATACTATGAAAACAAGAAATAAAAAAAAAACATAGTTTATGGCAGTTAAGTTGGATATAGAAAAAGATTTTGATAAATTAGAATGGGACTATATCATTTTCATAATGAAGAAGCTAGGATTTTCTGAAATTTGGTGTAATTGGGTAAAAGTTTGTATTCAATATATTTCCCATTCAATTCTATTTAATGGGTCTCCAGTGGGTAATATAAGACCAGGGAAATAAATTAGACTGAGTGATCCTTTATCACCGTACGTATATATCATGTGTGCTGAAGGCTTAACTTATTTAATAAACAGAGCACTTCATAGAAAAGAATTGACTGGTTTTAGAGAAAGCGGTAGAGGACAAGCAATTTCACATTTATTTTTTGCTGATGAGGGAAACATAAAACTTGAAGTGGGTGCTACAGCAATATGGACAGTTATCAGGACAAAAGGTAAAATACCACAAATCAACAGTTATGTTTGGTAGGAACTATTCTCACTCCATACAACAACTTATGATAAATAGTTGAACATAAAGAAAGTGGGAGGATTGGGAAGTATTTGGGGTTTACCTGAAGTTATTACTAAAGATACAACAAATGTTTTCTCTTATTTGTCTTAGAGAATACAAAGTAAAATGGATAATGATAGTAGGATTTTTACGTTCAATTCCTATTACAATATCATGTCATTGTAGTTTAATAGGTGTCAATCAAATCAGATAAAGTTATTAACCACTCTAGATGCAATCAGATCTACTAATTTAAGCCAAGTAAATAAAAAGGGGTTAACTAACAGTCCTAAACAAACAGAATTAACTGGAAGTAAAAACGCAGAACATAAGAACTATCATGCATCAACAAAAACTAAAGAGTAAACAGCAAGTAAACTAAAAGCAGAAGAGAAGATGTTTTTAAAATGAAATCAAAGAAAAACATTTCATGGGGACGGGGGTAATTTATCAGTGATCCTCCTTGATCTAACTAGATGTCTAACATACCTCAAGCAAGAGTTAATCCCTAGACAACATATTCAGAAACAATCATATTCAATCTCTTGCTAGATGATCTCAAACTAAGCAATATCCAGACCTAACTCTCCTTAACGGAATACTACCTACCAAGCATGAAGAAACAATCTGTTCAAGTCAATAAACACCTTAAAAACCAATCTCTTAGTGTCCTCATCATGGTGTCAGCAAAGTATCCCTCCTCAGCACACTCTATCGCGGTGCCCTATCGAAGATACGCATGTTGCTTGAAACTGCAAGCAATGGTAACTTCCTCAACAAGAGTGTTGATGAAGGTTGGGAACTTGTGGAGAACCTTTCTCAATTTGATGGAATATACAGTGAGGACTATGATCGCACACCTCATGGTTGCTTTGCCACAAATGATAACACAGAGAAATAAATCAAAGCTCTGAATGAGAAGTTGGATATGATACTCATGGGTCAACCACACCAAGTTCACATGATCACTGATGAAGAGCCGCTTCATATTCAAGGTGGGGAGGTTGACCAGCAAGAGGAGATCAACTATGTGCAGAACTAAGGTGGATATAACAAAAGGTTCATTAACTACTCTAACAACCCTGGTCTCTCATACCAAAAGCAATAACGTCGCAAACCCTCAGGACCAAGTGTATCCACCGCAACCACAAAAGAACGTTCAACCATTCATCAACTACACTCAGAATTGTGGTTTCTTCCCAAAGCAACAACAACTAAGTGGTTTTCAGCAACCACAACAGCAGCAACAAGCTGGTGCACCTTCTGGTTTCACCTCTAACATACCTCAAGCTCAACCTTTCAACATTGAAGCAATGTTGCAACAACTTCTCCAAGGTCAGGATAATAGTGTAATGGAAACGTCACAGAAGTTTGGTGAACTTCACCACAAGATGGAATCTTCCTTCAACGCCATCTATGCGAAGATTGAAACTCTTAACTCCAAAGTTACTGCTCTAGAAGGCAAGACTGCATCCACTTCTGCTTCTACAAACGGACAACTTCCAGGAAAATCTGTGCAGAACCCAAAGGAGTATGCTCATGTCAATGCCATCAACCTGGGGGTACCACTAACCTTAATCCTCCCATTTTCACAACTGATTTCACTGAGGATAGTGTGATTCAAGTTAGGGGGATTCGAGTTTAAACGTAGTTGCAACTACGATTGTGAAAAATTCGTTCCTAGTACTAAGATATCTACTTTAAAGGAGAATGCAACACCTTCCGTTCAACCACCTTATGTTCCAAGATTGCCATTCCCATCATGTTTGAAGAAAGATATTATGGCAAAATATCCAGACATCTTTGAGAAACCTATGAGGGACGAAACTGCTCAAGAAGTGTTGGAACCAATTGTCGAATGCAACGCTTTGATAACAGAGAAGCAAGAGGATCTTGGTTCATTCACTTTTCCATGCTCACTAGGACCCCTAACCTTCAACGCATGCCTCTGTGATTTAGGAGCTTCTATCAACCTAATTCCTTTATCCACTGCCAAGAAGCTAGGATTCAACGAATTCAAGGCTTCCAATATAACGTTGTTGTTGGCATATAGATCAATTAGGTATCCTATTTGCACCCTGGAAAACTTACCCATCAAGAATGGGGATGTAGAAATACCCACTGACTTTGTGGTATTGGAAATGGATGAAGAGCCGAAGGACCCATTGATCTTTGGAAGACCATTCTTAGCAACAGTTGGAGCTGTGATCAACGTCAAGAAGGGTAACATCATGTTGAACGTAGAAAATAGTCCAAGGATGGTCTTTAACATCCGGAGCAAGACGAAGAAGCTTAAAATCCAAGGCCAGCTATTCTCAATCAAGGAAAGGAATGAGAGCGATGATGAGTATGGGTACTCAAGTAGTGACTCAGTTGAAGATGAATTTGAGAAGGGTTTAACCCAGTTTCCAAGGCACCATGAAGCATGTAGGCTTATCAAAGAACCAGATGAAAGGGTTCCTGCAGAGTTAGAAGATACCAAAAATTGAGGATATCAACTGCTGAGAACAAACTGAAGGTTTCAGAAAAAGGAAATCTTGAGTTCAAGCACCAACTTGAACGTATCCCACCTCAGAAACTTACTTCAGGCACTCCCAATTCTGAAAAATGTTTTAAGCCTCGTACCCACACAATGGACATCAATAGTGGAGATCAAGTGTTTCTACTCAACACAAGGTTCAAGTACTATCTAGGGAATATGAATCCAAAATGCTCCACTAACTTCATGATCAAGGAAATCATGTCTAGTGAAGAAATCATACTTGCTGTGGAAATTGATAAAGGGTCGAAGCTGGACTACCAAATCGACCAGCAAGATGATAACTGAGTCGTTTTATAAAAGACATCGGTTCTCCTTGGGGAACCATCTCAGGGTCATTAATCTTAAAAAAGGAAGTCAAGCTTAGTGACTTTAAACAAGCTAACTTGGGAGGAAGTCCCATGTCTATCCTTGTACATATAAAATTTTTATGCTTTTTATTTTAGTACTTTGTTTAATGCATTTTAGTTTTAATTTGGTTTTTGGTGTTTTAGGTACTTTGGGGATATGATCAGGGCATCTTGCAATGAGATAAAAAGAGCATTGGATTAGATCGAGTTTTTGATCAAGCCGGAACAACATGTTTAGGTCCGATCAAGCCACGCATGATCAAGCCACGACAAGCAACATCGAGTCATGCCCATCGCGTGATCGAGCCACACAAAGCTCGATCAAGCCAATGCATTACAACATCAAGAAGCTCAATCGAGGCATGATCGAGCCAACGTGCCATTCCCTCGAGCCATCGAACGAGCCGCCTTGGAAAATTTTTGATCGAGCCAAGCATTCCAACAAGATTGTGTCGTGCTCACCATTCCATTGAGCCGTATCTCCAACATAACCGAGCGCTCATCGAGTCACGAAGGGATGAAGATCGAGCTACCTTGGACGTTTTGATCGAGCCACATCCTACACTTCAAGTCCATCAAGCCAAGCTCTCCACACTTTACTTCAAGCTTGTTTCCCCACTTGCCCACTACTCACCCCGTGCCAAGAAGTGTCCTCTCACACCTTTCCAAGATTCCCCAACGAGCTCTTACACCTCCATCACCCCTTTGTCCCTCCTTTAAACAACCTCCGCATACACCATCCTTTAGCCCTCCTCCACATAACACTACTTTAAACCTCACCCACATGCTTCTACTCACCACTCCTGAACACCAATCCTCAAAATTCGACCAATTCTTCTATAAAGGGAGTACTCCTCACTCTACTTCACTTCATTACTTCAAAGCTCTCAAAAATTACATCTTCTTTTGCATTCCGAAGTATTTCTTCTTGAAGTATTTGCTTCTACAAGGATTCTCACCAAGACCTTAACAATCTACATTCGTTTCACTACGAAACCTTGCGATTTTTGGTTCCTAGATTTTCTTAAATTCGGCTTTAACATTTTTACAAGATCGGTTTTTTTAGTTGTTTGATCCAAGAAACATTTCATGTAATTCGGTTTTGGCACTTCTTCTATTTAAAATCGGTTTTGACTTCTGAATTGTGTGTTCTCGAGTTGAAAACATGAATTGAACTTGATCTTTGTTCAAAAAACTTATGCCTTGAACATCACAATTCGTTTTTCATAATGTGTCCCTTGATACTTGATTCCTGCTAAACCTATTGGGAAGATTACTCACATATCTGCAATTGTATACTCTCTGTTTCAGGACCAAGATGTCTAAACCATCAGGAGAAAGGATAGTAGCAAGGCTTCATAGGAGAAAGTCATCCTTCAGAGGTAGGCGAGACGATACTGATATTTCTCTGGAATTCTCCCCAAACGCTCCGATACTTACGGGAAGGCAACTTCAAGCGCGTGAAATTGCTGAAAACTGCAAAGAACCAGAGAAGATATGGAAATTCAGGAGCAACATGCTGTTCACATTGCCAACATGTTGTTCACATTGCCAACATGGAACGCAAAACGGCAAGGGAAGAGCATGCAAACGCTAGGAAAAATTTTGAGTATTCTCGAAAACATTCAGATATAAGGAAGGGAAAACGGGTTGAGATAGAAGAAGAGAACAGTAGTGAGGACCCAAACTATGAGGAGGATGAAAATATGAGTGTTGAACCGCAAGACTACTACACTCAATTCAAAAACACAGTAGTAAACGAGAGGAATTCTCAAATGGTGGCTGAAGAAAAATCTAGATCGCTTGACGTTGAGGCACTTCTTTCACGAGGTTTCAAAGGAACTCGATTCCCACATAAACCCACCATGGGAGTTCTAGGAATCGCAAAAGACATGACCCATCTTTTCGAGGATGTCAATCTTGAGACTAGGTGATGAAGTAATTAAGAGCTAGGTGAGCATGAGTGTTATCACTTTGATGAAGCCCCAACTACAAAGCAAGGGAAGAGATTGGCCACAGTTCACAATAACATTGGTAAACTCCAGAAGTGGAACAAGTTCCATGACAGCTACTTCAGCAGAAAGTTCAAGGAAATGACCACTCAGATTAAGAAGCTTACCTTGAAGCTGAATAAAGCCACCACCTCCAAGAAGCAACGATCCCCTGATACCTTAGAGCAAAGTCAATCAATCACCATAAGTCCAAGGGAACCACGAGTTGAACAACAGCACTGTCACTCCTCGGTCGAACATGAAACAATACAGAGGAGGAAGAGACACCACTATGAAAGAGAGGACTGTGGATCCGTTGGCCAACACAACATTTAACAACAACAACAATAACAACAATACAACAACAAGAACTTCAACAACAACAACAACAACTGCAACAACAAGAATCACAGGGTACTTACCCAGGATATACTGCAGAAACGATGGATGAATACATCTCTTCCAACTTCTTCTTACCTTATTGAGGTCCATCCCCATCCCAACCTGCATTGTATAATCCGCTTAGTGTGCATCTATTTCTGTTTGTTGTTTCCAATGGTTGTTTCTGATCGCTGTTTATGTTTGTGCTTTAAGTGTGTTTATGCTTTTTGTTCTTGTCCAACCCCTAAGTCCACCATAAAATTTGGGTTACACGGAGACTGTGTAATTTAGGTTTGGGAGAGGATTCAAGGGACTATCATCTAATGAAGTTTTCATGTTTGTTCCTTGATCTCTAACCTTGCATAGCATCTAAAGCATAAAAAACCCATAAAAATTTGAAACATTTTTGAAAACTGTCTTTCAAAAAAAAGTGTTCATGTAGTTGCATTTAGGATGTTAAATTTATAGGTTTTCCATTTGCACCTACATAGGGAACTAGGATGATAGTAACCTTGTAAGTATGCTATTCTCTCAAAATGTATAAGTGTTCTGGTTATTAGTTGTCTAATGCATCTTGATTTAGTCTGAAGTAAAACTACACCATGCTTGGAATGTGAACTTGCATGATCATTTGTCTCCTGAAGCATGTTGTGATTTGAAGTTTGCCTTTATCTATTAGAACTTAAATTTGAACGTATAATTATCATACTTGTGTGCTGAATGTGAACTCATGGATAGTATATACATATTTGGGTTATTTTTTACCATTTTTCCACTCTTGTTAATCCAAGTAGAATCCCTACCCTTGAAAATTGCTTTCTTTCAAGCCATGAATTTACTACTGAGTATAAGGTCTTTTATGGAACGAGCTTGGTAGAAAGTATTACGTTCGAACTGATAGGAATGGGATCTCATGTAGTTCTAGTGCATGCTTTTTGGACTAGATAGGACTAGGTGGGATTATATTTTGGGTGTTGGGTTGGTTTGGAAATGAATGAAAGGATGTGGATAACTGGTAAAAGAAAGGGCAGAATAATGGACCTTAGGAGGAGAATGAAAAAGGAAAATAGACAGAATATGCTAGTAAAGGGTTTGAGGGAAGAATGATATGAAAAGAAAGTATGGTTAGTGCAGAATAAGAAAAGGATATGACAATGAATCTAAAAATGTAAAACCCAGGAAGTTAGTGCAAATGAAAAAAGTCAAAAGCCATAAGCATCAAAGTAAGGAAGTTCATAAATCTGCTAGCAGTTAAATAAGAAAGAAACCTCTCCTAAGAGTAGCTAAGGAAAAGATGAAAAAAGGAAAAATGTGAATAAGTAAGATCACTTCGAATTTTAAAAGGGTAGACTCAGGACCTCCTATCGGGTAGAATCAAGAAACTAAGATTTCATTAGCATTGGGTAGATGAGGTTATGTTTATGTATTCGTCTAAGTGTTCTTACCTTTAGTCTTCTGCTATAGCTCATTTCCTTTTGAGATAACCATATTCTGAGCCATTAGCCATTGCATGAAGGGGTCATCTTTACTCCTTAACATGTCCCTTGACCAAATGAGTTCATTGAATGCACATGACTTGATCCATGTTTCCTGCTAATGAATGTTAAAGGGGTAAATGAATTTGAATGCATTGTGGAAGTTGGAACTGGTATGTAATGAACAGTGATGAGTATGGCTAAGGTTTTTAAGTAGGACGAGTTTAGGATTGCATTATAGAACTAGTAACTAGGACATTAATATTACCAATGTTAGAAACATATTTTGGTTCTGAGTTCCCACTTTACTACCTCTCGTCCAGACTTCTGAATTACTTGCTTGAGGGCAAGCAAAGATTTAGTTTGGGGGAGTTGATGTCTCTGCATTTTAGTTATTTTTTAGAAGTAAATTAGCATCATTTTAGGGTCTTTTAGTTGTACATGTTTTGCATTTATAGGTGTTATTAGCAAGTTTGCAATTTTTAGGAATGTTTGCATTATCACTTGCATATACATGCACTTTGGAGATTTTTCAGGACTTTCAGGAGCCTTCAGGATGTTGTTGCGAATTTGGAGAAGGAAAGAAAAATGCGTGGAATGAAACCAAATCAAGTGTAGTTCAAGTCAGGATTCGACCCAACCATCAAGCCAAGACGAAGCTGGCTCGATGGCATCTCGGTCTCTGGCTCAATCCTGCGATCGAGCCAACCCGACCTTCACCTCGGTCAAGGCTCGATCTCCCCTTGGCCGCCTTGATCGAGCTCCTCTTGGCCCCTCCACCTCGATCCAGAAATCAAGCCAACCCACCACGGTTCGACGACAACATCCTCCGGCTCGATCCTATAATTGAGCCAAGCCTCATTTCGCCTCGACCAACTCTAACTTTGGCTCGACCACGCTCCAACTTTGCCTCGATCGCGTACAAATCTACACGGCTCGATCCTGCGATCGATCCAAGTGATCGAGCCACCTCGATTTCACGGCTCGATCACAACATTTCTTCGCCTTGATCGCATGCATCCTTCAGCTAGAGCCCAAGCAATCTGACCCGACCAACTTCGAATCAGGATAGACCTGACCCAAGACCCAACTTAATTATTAGTTTTTGTCTTTTATGCGTTTTAGGGCTTTTCTTGAACACTATAAAAAGCCCTAAACGCCTCCATATGGAAAACAATCTTTCATTTTGCAATTTTTAGGTTTTGTCTTAGGTTTCATTTTCTCTCTTTTGTTCTTAATGTCTTCATGTTCTAAACCCAGATTTTGTTTAAGTTTATGTTAATCTTCTGTTTTCTTCATTTTCCTGCATAGATTAGGGCTGTTAATTATCTGGTGCATGTTGATTTACGTTTTGAAGCCTTTAATCTCTTTTTTAGTTTGATCATTTCCTCTATTTTTTGTTACTGTTCCATTGATGTTCATCTATTCTGGGTTGGTTTTCTTGACGTTTTAGATCTTCATCTTATGCATCTCTGTTCGTTCTGGTCTTCTGCACTAGTTTTAGGGTTTCATGTAGTCTGTTCCTTGTTGTTTGACCTTAGATCTAAATGTCTTACTTTGTAGCTATGTGTTCATGTTTCCCTGATTTTTCATCCAATATGCATAGTGAGTAGTGACTTAGGTTCCTTAAGGATGGGATAGGGTAGTATTGTTTCGCTGTTCCTCATAGGTGTCTAAGCTTTATCATTTAATATATCCCTTTTTCATTATGCTTAATGTTCATTTCATTCTGACCTAATGAAATCCGAACTTAGGCATTTCAGCACCCGAAAAGTGTTCAATGAAATGCCTGATCAAGGTGATTTCAGAGATTTGCACATCCTAGCCTAAGGAATTAGATGTTTAGGGTGCTTATTAGCTTAGGTAGATTGGTTCGTAGTGCCTATTAGGTAGAGTTCCGTTAACAGAAGTTAGGTCTGGATACTACCTAGTTTAAGGCCATCTGTCAAGGAATTGTATTTGATTGTTTTTGAATCTATCATCTAGGGATAGCTCTTGTTTGAGGTATGTTACACACTGATAGTAGGATTTTTAGTCCTATAGGGCTATCAATCAACCAATCGTTGTAGTATGAGTTTTTATATCAATCCATAATGGGAGTGCACAAAGCAATGAGGATGCGTTGGATGATTTAAAGTCAAGCTGATGTTAAAAAGGTTTTGGGAGCTAAAAGGTCCTAAGTGCAACGAAAGTAAAAAACATAAAAACAGAGAAAGGCTTTTGGATGCTAAAACAGAGTAAATGCAAGAAAGGTAAAACGTGCAATCAATGGTAAGTTCGTTCCTGAGGAAAAAGGGTAATTGACTTGGGAATCCTTCCTGGGCTACTTAAGTACCTAACATACCTAAAAAAATGAGCTGACCCCTAGACAGTAGCTCTACTAACAATCAATTCCAATGTCTT
>OVBE01013620.1:0-12589 GCA_900406425.1 Iberis pinnata | reverse complement strand
TTAGCAAGGGTAGTAGATGTTAATGCCTACTAGGTAGTCATCGTCTATGACGACAGTGTATTCTATGATTATCTTGCTTGAGATTGGTTGCCAAGAAATTGGAATTGATTGTTAGTTGGGCTACTGTCTAGGGGTCAGCTCATCGTTTGAGGTATGTTAGGTACCTAGGTAGCCCAGGATGGATACCCAAGTTAGTTACCCTTTGTCCTCAAGAACGACCTTATCCTTGATTGCACGTTTTTACTTTTCTTGCATTTGCTCTGCTTTGCATCCAAAGTGTTTTTAGCATTTCTCTGTTTTAAGCATTTTTACTTTCGTTGCACCTAGGACCCTTAGCACCCAAACCCTTTCCATTATCTGCTTGACTTTTAAGCATCCAACATATTCTCACTGCTTAGTACTTTCCCATTATGGATTGATAAAAACCCGTCCATACTACAACGATGGGTTGATTGATAACCCAAGACCTAAAAAATCCTACTATTAGTAATCCATTCGGCTAGGAAGTTGCGATCCTATTTCTAGTTACACTCAATCATCGTTTACTCAAATCAACCATTGTGTACAACCTTACACAGCCCAAACTAGCCAGGACGACTGTCCATACGGGCAGTCGAGTTGAGCGAACATGATAAAGAGTTTAAGAACAGAACATGCGCAAAATCTCAAGTGCTCACAGACTTCCTTATCGAACTGCCACTAAAGATGGAAAACGAATCTAAATACTCCAAAGCACGATGGTCCCTATACGTTGACGGAGCAAGTTCTAAGCACGACTCGGGAATAGGCATATGACTCATCGCCCCAACAGGAAAGATGGTTCAACAATCATTCAGGAAAAACTTCGCAGCTTCAAACAACAAAGCTGAGTACAAAGTGATGATAGCCAGTATGCGTTTAGCAGCATCAATCAGAGCGAAACAAATCAACACGTACTGCAATTCTCAGCTAGTGACGAATCAATTTAGCGGTGAATATGAGACAATGGATTATAGGATGGAATTACATCTCGAGGTGGTGAAGCACCTTGCTAAATATTTCCTCGAATACTAACCGATTCTGGGAACTGAGATTTGCGGAAAGATCAGAACACGAGAATAGTAAAATACGAATACGAACTTAAGAACAAAAAAGGACAAAAGTAGTTTTATTCTAAATTTACGTATGAGAGCATTACAACAGGTGATAAGCCTCGGCTATGTGAGCTGTTGGCGAATTCTGTAGTACGAACACCAAAGACTAGTAAATCTAATAAAGTCGCAGCTCGCTAACAAATGCGGAAAATATTCTAATGCCCTAAGTTTTCTTGTGCGAAGAATTGAATGTTTCCTTTCCTTTACCCTTTTTCTCTCTTATATAGGTCTTTAGATTGGTTTGTATTTCTTTTCTGCCTTCCGTTCTTCTGTGGAAATCTTCCTTTTTATATGCGGAAATTTTCCTTTTCTGGATTTCTTCCTTTTCTCAACGAATTACAGGACAAGCTATTACTGCCATCATGCTCAGGCTTGATTCTTGGTGAAAGTCATAAGTGGGCTCTTTCTGTGTTTTAAGCCTTTTTGGGCGGTTTTTATAGTTTAGGCGATTTTTACGGTTCTCTTCGGAGAACCGAACCTCACTACGATGGTACGATCAAAACTTTGCGAATCATAAGAAATAATCGTATAGCTGTGGTGATTTTGGTGTTTTTGAGAACTGAAACTGTCTATATGATTAGATCTGTATTTACACGATAACGATGAGTTTTACGATTTTCATCGTAGAAATCCAACGGAAACTCGGAATGATACGAAATAAGAGACGAGAGGATTGAGACGATGACAAATTGCCACTGGCGAGCTTAATTTGCGAGCTGATTTTGCGTTGTCCAGCTCTCCTATTGGCGAGCTAAACTTGTGACGTCCAGCTCGCCAACTGGCGAGCTGAACTTGCGAGTTGATTTTGCGTTGTTCAGCTTGCTATTTGGCGAGCTGAACTATTGAAATCTATCTCTCCGGTTGGCAAGCTTAACACATGATGTTCTGGCGAGCTGAGTGTGCGTTCGGCGTACATGTTCTTGTTTGGAGCCCAAAACATTTATCAGAATGTCTTGACATATCCATCGTTCTTCTGAAACATGTCTGTTAAGGTCTTAGTTTTCCTTGAACTTTGGCCGTAAGCGAACCATCTTTCCGCGTTAAAAACTTAGTGATAGGAAAACCTAATGGGACAAAACCTTCTCGACTAAGGACAAAATAGTACAGAGATGGCTGCCTAGCTTTTCGACAACCGTTGTGTGTTTCTCCCGAAATATATTTCCGGAAGAATTGTGACTTTGGTTAACATGTTCCATTGATTAGGATTTATGATGTATTAATTTTGTCGTGACCATTTTTGACCCCAACAGTTAGCCCCCCAGCTTGCGAGGACGTTTGGAGAGTTCTCGTGAGGTGTTGAGTTTAATAGGTAGACAAAATTAATGACTCAAAATTCCGAAGATGAATAGTAAAATAATTTCTTATAAAATGGAGAAGTTACCTCTTTAGATTTCACTTATCCACTTTACAAGCAACTTTCAGAGGTGGAATACTTTTATTCTCTCATTCTCTTTGTTTTTTTCCTTTTTTTACCTTGTCATAAATTCGGGTTTAAGGGTTACGGCAAATGCGTCACCATCAATTTTTGACCATGAGAGTCTTCAAACGTACGATGGGGGTGTCATGCCATAGGTTAAATTCTTAAGATATTTGATCGAGTCGAAAGAGGTTGAGAAATATTTACGCAAAACATGCGGTGAGGATACTCCGCCTCCTGAGCCATGGTGTCCTCAGAGGCTCAAATTTTCTGAAGACTCCAGAGGTCCTAGTGACTGCAGGATGTCCTTTCTAAACACTATCCGGGAGTTCTACAGGGTGTCGGATGACGTGGAATTCCGTTTGCCCGTAGACAACAAGGAAACCCACTCTCCGTCCCTAGGCTGGTTCACCTGTTATGAATTCCTACCAGGAGTTATAGTTGATTTTTTGTGTCGATACGGTTTATCGATTAGCCAGATATCACTGCGTGACTTTCATCATCTGATTGGTACCTTAGTCCTGAGCTACGAGCAAAGAATGGTTCTCGATGCTAACTATCTGACCGCGCTTATTCATGCCAGGAATATGCACAGCACGCTCTAGTATTACTTGGTGCCTCAGGACAATATGGGCATCTTTCAGCCATTTTAAAACAAATTTCTGCATTAGAGTGACCACTACTTCTTCGTCCGGATGGATAGCGCCTCCGTAGAGGAGGACTATATACCTCTTTTTAGGCAGAAGTGGGGCCGATATGGTATCGTGATCGGGTGCATGAGTTTTCTTTTCTTTTGACCGGTGTCTAACGCCCATATTTTATTTGTTATGCAGTGCCTCAGAGAGAATTGTGAGGCCGAAGCCGTGTGGGAAGCTTCGCAGCGATGCATGGGGGTTAGCATTTATTTATACGATTCTGTTTTTTGTGAGTATACTTGCTAACTTTTCAACAGCATTCCGACAGGCTATCCACATTATAGATGAGGCTTTCAAGAAGAGTGATAAAGAGGTGCGAAAGGGTCAGTACAGGGCCGAGAAACTCGAGGAAGAAATATCTTGTCTAAGGGGAGAGATGGAGGATTTGGCGCAAAAGCATGCCTCCCAGGTTTGTCACGCGGCTAGGCGGGGTAAGTGTGAGATCGTTTCGGTCACGGCAGATTGCTCCGCCCACTTTGGAGCATGCTTCGATACGCTGGAGCAGACGCATCAAACTGTCAAAAACTAGCGTGAATGATGTGGTTTGGCAGGCGCTTTATATCAGACCAAACATCATGGCTTCCAATACGATGTTGAGTGGGAGAAAATTTCTGGATACGTCGAGAGGTACAAGGATGTGAGGTCCATAATCCCTTCGATTGAATCAAAAATCTGGGAATACTGGGCTCCAATTCTTGTTTCTCCTGACTCGGAGGACATTGGGATCTCAGTGCGTATTGATGAGGGAGTAGTGGATCAGGATCCGGGAATGTTTGGTACGTCATGTACCAGTTACTTTGATCCAAATTAGTGAAGAGCGATAGTTTGCGTGGAGGAAAATGTTATTTATGATTTTGGCCGAGTGCGGCCGTTTTAGAAAGATTGGCCGTATATGGCATGCTTTGTAGTTTTATTTTGTAATTTGCATTTATATGTATGGATTAACAAAATCACGAGTAGTCAGTTCGTATTTCGTTTTTTGATTTGTCACTACATATAGCTTATCTGTTTAGGTGCGGGTTTTTTGAGAACCTAATCTCTAAGCTACGCGGATTTGCGTGTGTGAGCAAGGAGACAAATTTAGGGATCTCGTATCTATTTTTGATACTATGTCTAGAGATGTTAGAGACCAATACATTGTGAGTCAAACACGGAAATGTTAGAACACGAGAATAATAAAATATGAATACAAACTTACGAACAAAAGGAGGTGAAAGGTAGTCTTATTCTGAATTTTCGTATAAGCGCGTTACAATAGGTGAGAAGCCTTGGATACATGAGCTGTTGGCGAATTCCATAGTACGAACACCTAAGACTACTAAACCTAATTGAATCACAGCTTGCTAACAAACATAGAAAATATTCTATAGCGCTAAGTTTTCTTGTGTGGAGAATTGAATGTGTCCTTGCCTCTCCCCTTCGTCTCTCTTAAATAGGCCTAAAGATTGGTCCATATTCCTTTTCCGCCTTCCGTTCTTTTGCAAAAATCTTCCTTCTATGAATTTCTTCATTTTCTTCACGAATTGCAGGAAAGCTATGACTGCCATCATGCTCGGTCTTAGTTCTCGGTTAAAGTCGTAAGTGGGCTATTTCTGTGTTTTAGGACTCGTTTGGCCGTTTTTACGGTTTAGGCGATTTTCATGGTTCTTGTCGGAGAACCAAACTCAATATGATGGTACAATCAAACTTTACACTGACTTTGGTGTTTACGAGAACTAAAATTGCATGTATGATTAGCTCTGGATTTATACGATAAAGACGAGTTTTAGGTTTTCTTCGTAGAAATCCAATGGAAACTTGGATTGATACGAAACAAGAGACAATAGGTTTGAGGCGATGCCAACTCACCACTGGCGAGCAGAACTTGCGACATTCAGCTTGCTAATTGACGAGCTGAATTTGTGAAATTTAGCTCGCCAATAGGCGAGCTGATTTTGTGTTGTCCAGTTTGCCAATTCGCGAGCTTATTTTGCGTTGTTCAGCTCACCAATTGGCGAGCTGATTTTACATTGTTCAGCTTGCCAACTGACGAGCTAAATTGTTGAAATCTAGCATGCCGGTTGGCGATCTGCGTGTGCGTTTGGCGTACGTGTTCTTGTTTAGACCCAAATCATTTATCAGAAAGTATTTAACTTATCAGTCGTTGTTCAGAAACATGTCCGTTAAGGTCTTAGTTTTCCTTGAACGTTAGCCATAAGCGAACCATCTTTCCTCATTAAAACCTTAGTGATAGGAAAACCCAATGGGACAAAACCTTCTCGACTAACGACAAAAGCGTATAAAGTACACTTTTCTTGGACCTAACTCCACTTATCCTGTCATAGTAAATGAAAAACTTAGTGATGATGAGTTGCATTTGATGTTGACTGAATTGATAAAGTTTAGGAGAGCAAAGGGTATTCACTAGATGACATCAAAGGAATATCACCTAGCATGTGCACTCATGGAATTAATCTTGAAAATGAATCTTACTCTAGTATTGAGCCCCAAAGAAGACTAAATCATAATTTGAAAGAATTGGTGAAAGAGGAAATTCTTAATTTATTGGATGCTGGTGTTATCTACCCTATCACATATAGTACTTGGATATAACCAGTTCATTGTGTCACTAAAAAAGGAGGAATTACTGTTGTAAAAATGATAAGGATGAATTAGTACCAACTTGAACCATCACTGGACATAGAATGTGCATCGATTATAGGAAGTTCAATGCTGCATCTAGGAAAAATCATTTCCCATTGCCCTTCATTAACAAAATGTTAGAACGACTAGCAAATCACCCTTACTATTGTTTTCTTGATGGGTATAGTGGATTCCAGATACCTATTCACCCCCAAGATCAGGAGAACACCACTTTCACATGCTCTTACAGAACTTTTGCATATAGAAAAATGTCGATTGGCCTTTGCAATGCACCTGCTACCTTTCAGAGATGCATGACCTCTTTCAGATTTAATCGAGGAGAGGGTTGAGGTATTCATGGATGATTTTTCCGTGTATGGATGTTCCTTCTCCATGTTTGTTTAACTTGTGTAGAGTGCTAACCAGGTGCGAGGAAACAAACCTGGTTCTGAACTGGGAAAAGTTCCATTTCATGGTAAGGAAAAGAAGTGTTTTAGGGCACAAGATCTATGAGAAAGGTTTATGTGATGATGCAATTGCAACCACCAGGAAGTGTAAAAGATGTCAGAAGTTTTCTGGGACATGCAGGATTTTGTAGAAGATTCATCAAAGATTTTTCGAAGATAGCTAGGCCTTTGATCATGCTTTTCTGAAAGGAAACTGAGTTTAACTTCAACTCTGGATGTCTGAAAGCCTTCCACCACATCAAGGAAGCCTTGTTATCCGCACCAATAGTTCAAGCTCCAAACTGGGATTACCAATTTTAGATCATATGCGACGCCTCCAATTATGCAGTTGGAGCCGTTTTGGGACAGAAGATAGACAAAAAGGTCATGTAATCTACTATACTAGTAGAACCATGGATGATGCTCAAGAAAAATATGCCACACCTGAGAAGGAGTTGTTAGCAGTTGTCTTTGCATTTGAAAAATTCAGAAGCTACTTGGTGGGTTTAAAGGTTATAGTATACACGGATCATGCAACATTAAGGTATATATATGTGAAGAAGGATACTAAACCAAGGTTGTTGAGATGGATCCTATTACTGCAAGAATTCAATATGAAAATAGTAGACAAAAAGGGGATAGAAAATGGAGTAGCATATCACTTATCTAGAATGAGGATTGATGAATCAATTCTAACTGATGATTTCATGCCTGAAGAACAACTGATGATGGTCCAAACTTGCGACTTTGTAGAAGCAGAAGTGGTAACCACAAGAGCAATACCTTGGTATGTGGATATGGTCAACTTCAAGGGTTGTTGAGCAATACCTAAAGACTTAGATGCGTATAAGAAGAAGAAGTTACTAAGTGATGTGAATCACTACTACTTGGATGACCCTTTTCTCTACAAGAAGTGTCTGGATGGGTTATTCAGAAGATGCATAGCTGAAGATGAAGTGAGAGAAGTTCTAAAATATTTTCATGGTTCCACTTATGGAGGACACTTTGCAACATTTAAGACTGTTCAGAAGATCTTGCAAGCTAGTCTCTGGTGGCCAACTATGTTCAAGGTCACACATAGCTTCATTTTCACGTGTGACCCTTGTCAGAGAGCCGAAAGTATTGGGAGAAGAAATGAATGCCTCAGAACCTAATTCTCGAGGTTGAACTGTTTGAAGTTTGGGGTATAGATTTCATGGGTCCTTTCAATCCTCCTTCATTCGGTAATAGCTACATTATGGTGGTAGTTGACTATGTCTCCAAATGGGTTGAAGCAGTTGCATGCTCAACCAATGACGCAAAGGTGGTTCTGAAATTGTTCAAGAGTGTGATCTTTCCCAGATTTGGTGTACCAAGAGTAGTCATAAGTGATGGGGGGTATCATTTCATCAACAAGGTGTTTGAGAACCTGTTTAAGAATTACAGGGTGAAGCACTTGGTGGCGACGCCTTATCATCCTCAAACCAGTAGACATGTTGAAGTTTCCAACAAACTGATCAAGGCTATTCTGGAAAAAGTTATGGGGACTTCAAGAAGAGACTGGGCAACCAAGTTTGATGACATACTATCGGTATATACGACATCCTTCAAGACACCAATAGGGAGAACCCCATTCCAGCTCCTCTATAGGAAAGCATGCCACCTACCTGTTGAAGTTGACTACAAGGTATTCTGGACAACCAAGCTCCTGAATTTTGATCTCAAAACAGCTCAAGAAAAGAGGGAAATGAACTTGCATTAACTTGAAGAGATCAGACTTGAAGCTTATCAGAGTTTGAAAGTTTACAAAGCCTTCCATGACAAGAAGATTTCGGTTAAGGACTTTAAGGTTGGGGATCAAGTGCCCCTTTTCAATTCAAGAATCAAACTATTTCCGGGGAAGTTGAAGGCAAAGTGGTCTGGCCCATTCTCGATCAAAGAAATTCTACCTTATGGTGCCATCACTCTGATTGCAAAGTCTGGAAAATAATTCACAGTGAATGGTCAAAGGGTAAAACATTATCTGGCTAACAGAGTCGTTTCAGAAGGAACATCGGTTCTCCTTGGAGAACTATCTCAGAGTCAATAGAATTTAAACAGGAAGTCAAGCTTAATGACTTTAAACAAGCTCACTTGGGAGAAAGTCTCATGTCTATCCTTGTATATAAAAAATTTCTTTGAAATCCATGTTTAATTTTTCTTATAACGCATTTAAGTTTTTGTTTGGCTTTGGGTGTTTTAGGTATCACTGATCATGATTGTGGACACTTGGTATAAGGAAAAGAGGAAAGTAGAGTCAACTTGACCATAATAAGCCGAAAAAGAGTTAAAATCCGAGCCCAGATTTTGGTCTTGACCGAGTCCGAAATGTCATGGATAGAGCCGGGGTGACATTTGATCGAGCCCGACAAAGTCTCTTGGCCGAGCCCACCAAATTTCACATTGAGCTGAAAATTCATTCTTGATCGAGCCCAAGGAGAATTCACATCGAGCTAGGACAGTTTCTTGGTCGAGCCCAACAAAACTCACATTGAGCCAACACATCAACCCCACCCCCTTGTCACCCTTATTGTCTCCCCGCTTGGACAACACTTCACTAATGATTAACAATTTATCTTAAACCTCTTTTACCCATACAACATGAAGACAAAGGAGTGTCCTCTCTAACTTTTTAAGGGATTCCATCACTTTATTTCTCCTCTACAAGGTTTTTAAAGACTTGAATCATTGCTCCAAGGAAAACACCTCCTCCACATTTATCAACTTCACACTTCCATCACAAGCTTCCCCTTCACATCTCACCACACATAATTTTTGACCAAGAGTCTATTTAAGGGAATTCACTTCTCTCTTCATTTCTACATTCACATTCACATTTTCTTTGCTCTTGTACTCTCAACTTATTGGGTAATTCATTCAATTTTCTTGAAGTTTCAAGAAACTACAGACTTTCACAAACCTCTGAAGCACAATCACTCGGTATTTAACTCTCAAACTTATCAACCTTCGGATTTGTTAGGGTGTATCTGAAACTTGATTTTTGAAACTCTCGAAAATTTTGAAACTTGGTTTTGGCTTTTCTTAAAGTCGGTTCTATTTCTGGATTTTTAGTTCTTCAAACTTTTGAAATTCTGTTATGAAATTTTAAAAACCCTGATATCGACTCTCTGAATTCTCTAACAATCGGTTTTGCTTTGATCACCCTACTTGAACCGAAACTGCACATGACATCAATTTTTGACTCTAATAGGGTACTTCAAGTCTCAAACATGATTAGCCTCAATGCATTTTCACATAGCACATTTGAACTTCTCTAACTTCTTTGTTTTCCTATACATAAGTCATCATGTCGAGCAGAGGAATCCCCAACAGTTCAAGTGGACCTTTAGTTGAAGATATTTATAGGACGTTGATGCAAGTCGATTTGACAGAGTCAACATTCCTTGATACAGAAACCTTGGGAACCTTGGGTATCCTTGATAGTAGGATTTTTTATGTCCTTAGAGATCAATTCCCCATCATACTCGTGCGTTGTAGTATAAATGAAGTGTCAATCCAAATGGGTGAGATACTAATTAGACTAGATGCAATGGATGCTTCTAAGTCAAGAAAATAAGAAAATGGGGGTTTTCTAACAGGTCCTAAGTGAAAAGAGAATGCAAGAAACTAAAAAGCATAGACAGAAACAAAATGCATAAGAAGCTAAAATGGACAAAAGGTAAAAACAGAGGAAAAAGCAGAGAAGGTGAAAATGCCGTCAAGTGTAAAGCTGTTCCTGAGGACAAAGGGTAACCAACCAGAGATCCATCTCAATCTACCTAAGCACCTAACATACCTCAAACAACAATGAGCTACCCCTTAACAATATATTTATATGCATCCAAGTCCAATCCCTTGGTAAATGGAATCAACCTAAGCAATCATCAGAAGGCATGAAGAACCAACCTACTAAAGCCAAAAAGCCCCTTAGTCATCCAACCCCTTAGGCTGAGATGCATATCCTAAGCTTCTAAGGCATTTCGTAAGGATGAGCTAATCTCTGAAATCACCATGATCAGGCATTCCATTGAACACTTTTCGGGTGCTGGAATGCCCAAGATCAGATTTCAATTAGTGTGAAAGAAACCAGCATTAAGCACAATAAAACATAAGGGATGTATATGCAAACAAGCTTAGGTGCTAAGATAAGATCAGAACATCAACCCTAGTCTACCCCATCCTCAGGAACTTCAGGAAACTACTCACTACTCATGGGTATGAAAGCAGGAAAAACAAAAATCATAACTTCAAAGCTAAACATGATGATCAAAGGTTAAACTATTGAAGAACAACAAGAACTCAAACCCAGAATATAAGAACAACAATGGAACAGTAACAAACCCAGAAAATGATCAAAGCTAAAACAAAAGATTAAGACGAAAAACAGAAGATCAATATGCACCAGATAAACAACAATCTAAAACTAAGTAGGAAAGTAAAAGAAAACAGTAGATTATCATAAAACTTAAAAGATTCTGGGTTTTTACACCAAGAACACCAAGAACAACAAAGGAAATAAAAGCCTAAGATAAAAACCTAAAAAGGAAACAAAAACAGAACTTGCTAAAAAGGAGGAGCATTAGGGCTTATATATTGTTTAGAGAAAAGCCCTAAAACGCAATAAAGACAAAAACTAATCATTGGCTTGGGGCTTAGGTCAGGTCCATTTCGGATTCAAGTTGGTCAGGTCGGTGCGTGCTTGGATCGAGCTGAGAAGAATGCGTGATCGATCCATGTTAGGGTTGCTTGAATGGGCTCGATCCAAGGTTGAAGTGGAATGTTGCTTGGATCGATCTACAGGTGAGGTTTGGATCAATCCAAATATTGAAGTAGGATCGATCCTTGGTCGAGCCGGCTGCTAGGTGTGATCGATCCGTGATCGACCCGGATCGTTGAGTGGGATCGATCCAGGATGTTGAGGGGGATCGATCCGTGATCGATCTAGGCTGTTGAGTTGGATTGATCCATGATCGATCCAGGCTGAGAGTGAGATCGATCCATGCTTAGGCTTGAGATTGATCCAGGTTGAGTGTGGCTCGATGGGTGGGATTGATCCAAGCTGAGGTTGGATCGATCCAGGCTTTGTGCTGGTCCATTCCACATTTTGTGCTCCTTTTCTGAATTCTCACAAAACCATCATGAAAACTCCTGAAAGTCCTAAATTTTCTTCAAAATGCGTGTATATGCGAATACTAATGCAAAAGTCCCTAAAAATCAAAAACTTACTGGAAAAAACTATTTATGTCATATATGCACGCCTAAAGACCTCAAAATTGATGTTAAATGACTTCTAAAAACCATGAAAATTCAGAGTCATCAACTCCCCCAAACTATATCCTTGCTTGCCCTCAAGCAAATAATTCAGAAGTCTGGGAGTGAGGTTTGAAAGTGGGAACTCAGAACCAAAACATGATGCTAACACATTTAATATTAATGTCCTGGTTACTAGTTCTAGAATGCAGTCCTAAACTCGTCCTACTTAAAACTTTAGCCATATCACAGTTCATCATAGACCAAATTCAACTTCCACAATGCATTCAAATTCGTTTGCTCCTTTAACATTCATTAATCAGGAACCATGGATCAAGTCATGTGCTTTCAATGAACTCATTTGGTCAAGGATGGGTTAAAGAGTAAAGATGACCCCTTCATGCAATGGTTAATAATTCAGAACAAGGGTTCTCTCAAAATGGAATGAGTATTAGCAGAAGGCTAAAGGTAGGAACACTTAGATGCATACAAAAATAGAACCCCATCTACCCAATGCTAATGAAACCTAAGTTTCCTGATTCTACCTAGTAAGGAGTCCTAGATCTACCATTTTGAAAGTCAAAGTGATCATACCCATTCACATTCCCCTTTTTGATCATTTCCTTGTTACACTTAGGAGAGATTATTTTCTTAAATAGTTGCTAGCTGTTTCAGGAACTTATTTACTTAAACACATATGGCCTTAGACCTTTTCATTTATACTATCCCTTGGGTTTTACCCTTTTGAATTTATTGTCATATTTTCTCTTATTCTTCACTAGCCATACTTCTTTTGCATACCATTGTTCCACCAAACTTTCTACTAGCATGTTCTGATTCTTTTTCATTCCATCTCCTAAGGTCTTTCTTAACATTNTTTACCAACTACCAATACCCTTTCATTCATTTCCACCCAAACCAACATCCAAAATTGGATCCCACCTAGTCCTGTCTAGTCCAAAAAGCATGGACTAGAACTACATGAGACCCTATTCCTGTCAGTTCGAA
>OVBE01013618.1:0-12589 GCA_900406425.1 Iberis pinnata | reverse complement strand
AAACGGTGTTGCTCGGTCCTCTACGGAGGCTGAATATCGGGCCATTGCTAACACGGCGTCTGAGGTACGATGGATATGTTTTTTGCTCTCCGAATTGGGTATCATTTTTTCCAAGGCTCCGATCATTTATTGTGATAATATTGGGGCCACTTATCTATGTGCAAATCCGGTTTTCCACACCCGGATGAAACATATTGCCTTGGATTATCATTTCATAAGGAATCAGATTCAATCCGGGATGTTACGTATTGCTCATGTCTCCACACATGATCAGTTAGCGGATGCTCTTACAAAACCTCTCACACGACATCAGTTTCATCGGGCATGCTCCAAGATTGGAGTCACTCAAGTACCTCCATCTTGCGGGGGATATTAAGGAAATAAGAATATACTTATGCTATAATTATGTAAAAGGCCTCTTTGTAATATATTATAACCTACGTTCTACATTCCTGTACTAGTATATAAGAGTTGTACATTGTTTATTACATTAAAAAGAATCCTTTTCTATACTACATACGTAAAAGATAATAACAAAGTCAGCCTATTATTATTTAGATATTTATGTTTAAAGTTGCACTCATTTTTTTGATATAGTGGATATATATGTGAGAAAGAGTGATTGGAATGGAAATAACGTTGAAGAGGTTGTAGTGTTGCAAAGCTATAGCTACAAAAAAGTAAAAAAATGACAAACTCTTTTGCACATGTTCTCGGGAAAGGAGCATTTGGAATAGTTTATAAAGAAAAGTTACCAAATGGAGGCAGAGATATTGCAGTAAAGATCTTGAAAGAGTCAGAAGGGAATGGAGAAGAGTTCATAAAAGAAGTAGCTAGCATGAGTAGAACATCTCATTTCTCTTCTTGGTTTCTGTTATGAAGGGAACAAAATAGCTATAATATATGAGTTCATGCTAAATAGATCTTTAGAAAAGTTCATTTTTGAGAATATGTCAATAAAGATGGATTGGGAAAAGTTATGACATTGCGTTGGGTGTGGCTCGTGGCCTAGAGTATTTTCACAATCGTTGTGTAACAAGAACTGTGCATTTCGATATAAACCGCAAAACATACTCATGGAAACTATAGTTGTCAGAAGAATTAACATTTTGGTCTAGCTAAGATTTGTAAAAATAAAGAGAGCATCATGTCAATGTTATATGCTAGAGGAACGGCATGGTACATTGCTGATATATTATGTTCTTAGCATATTTTCACCCTTGTTTTGCATTCATTCTAGCTAGATTCATGTGTATTTAGGTTAGATTAGCATGCATTTGCATTTGCATTTCATTCCTACAGGTGGTAGAAGATGCGAAAAGATGAGAAGTGGAGCTGTACCGGTTCAAGATACCGGTTTATCCAAACCGGTACAGGTAAAAAAGAGGTATACCGGTTTAAGGTGCCGGTCTACAAAAACCGGTACGAGCAGAGATTTTTGACCAGAGACTAAGCATCGGTTTTGTGTACCGGTTTTCTCAAACCGGTACACACGAAGAAATTCAATACCGGTTTGGCGTACCGGTCAGGCTAAACCGATATCGAGCTGAAAAAGTCAACCTTGGACTTACCTTTTTTGGTTTAAACCCAACTTTAATTGGGTTAACCCAATGTTTATGGGTTAACCCAATGCTTGTTTATGATACTATTTAAACACTTTTACCTAATTTTTGGGTATCTTATGCTTTTTCCTAATTTTTCCTAAGAAGAACTTTGCAAACTTTTGGGTTTTTTGCTTATTTTAGTTTGATTTGTTGCTTTCAATTGTTTTTTTTTTCTTCAAAATCTTCTTATATCTATGTCTAAACACATTTTTATTTTTGGATTTGGTGTTTACCCAATGGATAGTGCGTAGTTCCCTTTTAAGCAAATGGTTAGGTAGATTAAGTTGATTAGGTAATGAACCATGATGTTTAGGACTTAGTTTTCACTAATCCTCATATAGTTGATGTTCTTAACGCTAGATTTAGCTTGATCAATTGAATCTAGATCATAGGTTGATTTGTGCCCGAAAGATGTTCGATGAAATTCCTGAACCAATCACTACATGCTAAATGAGGCATAACCAAAGAGATTTGTTTTAATTAGTTTAGTGGTTAACCATGGATTAGAGTTCAATGTTTCATATTTGTGTAATTATCCAAGAGATTGTCTTAATTGCATGATTAGGGAAAAGATAAGTGTCATGAGAATGAATTAGTCTAATTATGGAATCTTAGACCAATGGTTAGCTTAATAGTTAGTATTGAACATCATGGGAAGTTACTTAATCAATCAAATCAATAACCTATGCCAATTTATTAGCCATTTTATCTTTGAAATTTAAGTTCAAAATTCTATTGACTTTTGATTTCTGTTGACTTTTTAAATTAAGCATGTTTGAGTGCTTAAAACCAATCAATCTTAATGGCTTAGACTATATAAGATTCATATAAGATTAATGTGTTGAATTTCCTGAACTTGGATTGATCCTTAAGTGCTATAATGACGTGAATATACTTAAGGTATTTGCTTAGACATAGGTTCGGCAAAACTGTGTTTATCAATTGCCCCTAAAGTATTTAATAAGAATTGTGGAGGAGTTTCATATAAGTCAGATGTGTATAGTTATGGGATGGTGGTTCTTGAGATGATTGGAGCAATGAATAGAGAAAAGGTTGAACAATATGGATCAAACAATACTTCATTGTACTTTCCATATTGGATTTATAAAGAATTTGATAGAGGATAAATTATGAGTTTTTAGGAGATATGATAACTGAAGAAGAAGAGATATTTGCTAAAAAAAATGGTATTGGTTGGTCTATGGTGCATTGAAACCAATCCAACTAATCGTCCAACAATGATCAAAGCCATTGAAATGTTGGAGGAAAGTCTAGAGGCTCTCCATGTTCCACCTAAATCACTCTTGGGTTTACCAGTAACCGCGCAAATAATACAAGATAATACATTAATTTTTTTTTCTTGGTGAGCGTAAGGAGACAAAGCTCCTTACCATTTATTCATAAATCAAAATAAATCAATGAGTATCCAACAGACTTGAATCAGCCTCCCCCTTATCAAACAAAAGAAAAGAATGAATACAATATGGAGGATCTTCACATAAGTGAAAACCTAGTGGAAAAATAAAAGAATGATTCGCTAAACTATCCGCTGCCTTGTTAGCTTCCCGAAGAACAAGCTTGACGGTAACCAACCAATCCTTAGCAATAAAGCCATGACACAAATGTGCCAGGAAGAAAAGAGGATGAAATTCCTTAATATCCCCCTTCAATAACTCAAAAACCAGCTTGGAATCTACTTCCAAAATCACTCGACAGAACCCTTTCTCCCAAGCCAACCATAGACCATAGTACACCCCCCCACAATTCGGCCAACAAAGCCGAACATATACCAATATTCAGTACGAATCCCACCTGCCACTCTCTAGCCGAATCCCGAATAAGCCCACCAGCTGTCGCGAGGTTACTCGCTCCTCTGGATGCTCCATCGGTATTCAATTTTACCCAACTTACCGATGGTTTTAACCATTTCACCCCATCCCGAGACTGTCGAACCGAATGTTGTATCGCTAGACCACCTTTAACCCGGAGATTAGACCGAGTTTCTTCAGCTTTCTTCTTTAAGAATACCACTCTATCCCGACATAACCCTGATTCACCGAAAACATAACCGCATCTCCATTTCCAACTCCACCAAAGACTCACTCCAAACAAAGTAGCCTACTTCCTACATCTGAAATTATCAAATAACCATTCAAATAAGGGTTGATTAAAGAATACCGAATGTTTATTAGGTGGGACTAATTTCTTCCAAATCCCCGACATCGCCGGACAGTCCCGCAATACATGAATAATATCCTCTTCAGCTCCCTTACAAAGTTGACAAACCCCATTCCCACATAATTTGCGTCGAAATCTCTCTTTAATAGTTAAAATAACTTGGTTCACCGTCAACCAAAGAAAAAACCGAACCCTCTCTTGTACCTCCAGGGACCAAATCTGTTTAAAAATTCCCTCAAGACTAACAGACAAAACATTGTCCTTAGTCAACAGTCGATACGCAGATCTCACCGAGAAAACGCCATCATCACACCATCTCCAAGATAAACCATCTATCCTTCCCGTTACTGAATCCAAAACCACTGAATTTAATCTCAACATCACATGTTCCGGTAAGAATTGTGATAATAACTGTCTGTTCCAACCAGTCCCATCAGCCCAAAAATACCGACAAGTTTCATTCAAAAGGTCAGGAGGTACCTCCGTAACAGCCGCGTGAACAAGTGGCTCATCGGTCAGCCATCTATCACTCCAAAAGTGAACAGAACAACCATCCCCAATACTCCATCCAGCCCATTTAAAAACAACCTCTTCTAAACCGGACATTATGCTTCTCCAGCCATTTGACCACCTGCTACGCGGACAGCACCAAGCTCCTTCTTCTGCAGCCCGAACTCTATATTTCGACAAAAGCACCCTAGCCCAAAGCTCAGAACTAGATGTTAGTAAACGCCAACCAACCTTGGATACTAACGCTTTATTCATCCATTTAGCCATGCGGATTCCAAGACCCCCAACAGCCTTCGGTTGACACACTTTATCCCAAGATACTAAGTGCATCTTCCTTTTTTCGGGTGTGCTGCCCCAAATAAATCCCCGAACAAGACGATCAATACCATTCAAAATACTTGTTGGCAGCATAATTAAGCTCATATTATGAATAGGTACGGCTGATAATACTGCTTTAGCCAAGGTAACCCTTCCTTCCATACTCAAGGTACGTTCTTTCCATCCCGCTAGTTTCGAAGACATTCTTACCAAAATATCCCCAAACGTCTCCTTATTGATCCTTTTGTGTAATATTGGCATCCCTAAGTACTTGCCTAAATCCTTAGTAGAAGTTATACCACTCTCAAGACTAATCCGTTCTTCTAAGTCTTGTGGTACATTATTCGAGAAGAAAATTTTGGATTTCTCCAAACTCACTGTCTGACCAGAAGCTTCACAAAAGCGTTGTAGAACCCGACGAATTACCCTTATTTGGCTTACTGAAGCTTCTGCGAAAAGGATCAAATCATCCGCAAAGCAAATGTGCGAAAGTTGCGGCCCCCATTTGAAAGGCGTATCGGTTTCCAAAAACCTAGTCCGACTTCATTATCAATTAAGTGGCATAACCGTTCCAAGCATAACACAAATAAATAATGAGACAATGGATCTCCTTGTCTCAAACCTCTAGCTGGAGTAAACCCATTTGTCCTCTCACCATTCCATAAAACTCGCATCTCCGGCTTTTTCACACATTGTAAGATCCAATTTCTCCAATTAACCGAGAGACCAGCCGCTTGCAAAGTATCCTCTAGGAAGTCCCATCTAACTTTGTCATAAGCTTTCTCCAAATCCAGTTTTAGAAGCATCCAACCCTTCCTCCCTTGCTTTCTCCTCATTGAGTGTACAGTTTCCTGTACTACCACAATGTTATCAAGGCTTAATCTACCGGGAATGAAACTGGACTGAGCTGGACCAGGACTGAGCTGGACCAACCAATTTCGAAATCACTTTTTTCAAACGCATAACCATCATCTTCGTTATTGTCTTGAATAAAACATTGCACAAACTAATGGGTCTAAATTGGACAACAGACTCAGGTTTAGCTACCTTACCCAGGAGCACTAGCAGCACATCGTTTAGTCCAGGCGGCAAAATACCCGACTCAAAAAATCCCAGGATAAACTTCGTTACGGACGCGCCTACTATATCCCAACTTGCCTGATAAAATATAGGCTGAAAGCCATCCGGACCAGGCGCTTTATAGCTGCCCATGCTCATTATTGCCATGTATACATCCGATGCCGAGAATGGCTTCTCCAACTCCTCCATTTCCTGAGCACTTAAAGGCAAAAAACCATCCCGTGGTAACATGACAGATAGCCGCGATACATCATCTTCTGAATACAAATGCTTATAATAATTTAGCACCATTTCCTCTAGAACTCTCTGATCCGTAACCCACTCACCCTCCGAATTCTTTAGCATCTCTACCATATTCCTTCTCCGACGAATAATAGTAGACGTATGAAAAAATCTTGTATTCCGATCTCCTAAAGCAATCCACTTTTCCCTGGACTTTTGAAACCATATGGTTTCCTCCTGCTCCAACACCTTATCCAGCTCTTCCAATAATAGTTTCTCTTTCTTTAACATGTCAGGATGACAATGCACCTCAATCTTGCCTTGTACATCCTTGATATCCTCCAATAGGGTCGCCTTACGCTTCTCAACTCTACCAAATACAGCCCGATTCCAACTTTTCAGATGGTATATTAGCTCAGATAATGCCCGAGGAGTCGGCAAACTCTGATCCCACTTAGATTGCAAAAAACCTTTAAACTGTTCATGTTGAAGCCACATGGCCTCAAATCGAAACGGTCTTCTACTGTAATCAACCTTTCTTACTGGTTTTAACTGCATCCATAAAGGAGAGTGATCCGACGCTAAAAATGGCAGATGAGTCGCCACTGCTTCCGGAAATAATAATCTCGCTTGTGAGCAACACAAAACTCTATCTAACCTTTTAGCTACAAATGTAGCTTCAGTACGGCCTATTTTCCATGTATAATTGCCACCTTTAAAACCCATATCAATCAAAGAAGTATCATTGATTCATTCCCCAAACTCAAGTGAATCCGGCGTCAACCTACCACAACCACCCGTTCTCTCTTCCAACCTGACAATAGAATTGAAATCCCCACCAATGATAATCGGATCAGTTAATGCTAGTAATACCGATTTCAGGTGCGCCCATAATGTACTTCTCCGACTAACAGAAGGGGCTGCATAAACTACAAATAAATTGATCACACCTCCTACTTGTGAAATCTTTGCATGAATAAACTGATTAGACACTTCTTTAATCTCTATAACTCCAACATGGGATTTCCAAAGTAGCCATATACCCCACTCTGACCCACAGAATCCACTCTATAAGAATTATCAAACCCAAGATTGCGACAAATACGTGCCGCTCTGTCCCCACTACAATGCGGGTCAAAAATCGCTAAAACATATGTCTGAAACTTCTTCAAAAGGTACCTCACTGATCTCCTAAAACTTGGTTTATTTGCCCCCCGACAATTCCAAAAGATACAATTTAACATCATTAAAATAACGAATGATAGAAATACCGGGGCACACCATTATGCCAACATATGAACCATTTCCATACTATCACCCTGTACCGGGTTATTAGTCTCTGGAACTTTGCTTCTTGGAGATTCACCATCCGCCAGAATATCAACACTACTATGCATCATATCCAAGGGAGCTTGTGTTACCTCTTGTAACCTTTCCACCTTAGAATTTACCAAGCTCAAGACCATATTACTCTTATCCACTAGCGGTACTCTACTCTGTGTAGTAATAGGCTTAGAATCCCCCTTCACCAAAGCTGTAGAAATTCTGTTCTCAATGTCAAGACGCTGCCTCTTACCCATCTGAACCAAACCAGTTTCACTTTTATTCAGACCAAAAATTAAACCCTTACCCGGTCTAATATTCTTCTTCGACTTCAATTTTGGTTTCTGTAGTTCTAATTTCTTCCCAGCCACAAACTGTACCTTCTCCTCATTCTTTTGATGGCCCACTTCATCTTTATGAATTCCACCTATTGAACCTTCTGGCATAACCTCCTTGCCTTCTTGAATTGAAGGCTCAATCCTCATATCGACCACACTTTCCCCAGCCTGCATTGGACTATCATTCTCCACTCCCGTTGAAGCTGATTCCAACCTTTCAAAACTGTTTGCAACGGGTATACCCACATCAGTTTTCGCCATGGCTCCCTCTCCATGTCTCTGAGTACCTAGCGCCTCACCATCTACTTTTTTCTTATTCGACTTAACCACTTGGAACCCATCCAAATCACGCACTTGACTCTTCTCCTTCACTGCAACTATCAAGCTAGCATCCCCCTTTTGTATCATTGATTTACGTACTGGACAGGATTGTATAGGATGACCATAGAAACCACATCCAGAACAAATATTCTGTAATCCTTCGTACTCTACAAAATAGCGTTCTCCATTCACTACCACTGTACCTTTCAATTGGGATCTCAAATCCACTTCAACACAGATTCTTGCAAATCTGGCTCTTTCAAGACGACGAGTTGTTGGATCCACCCGAACCGGAATCCCTAAACCTTGTCCTATACCCATGAGAATCTCTTGATGATAGAAACACAATGGAAGTTGGGAGATGCGAACCCAGACTGGAGTTGTTGTGATATCACTCACCAATGGATCAAAATCAGGCGACCAAGCCCTCATTAACAAGCAATTCCCGAAAATCTTCCATGGACCTCCCGTAACCGCAGCTAGATAATCATCTTCTTCCGTGAAACGAATCAGAAAAAAGTGCCTTGGTAAATCCACTACCCACATCTCTCCTCTTGGTTTCCATAGCTCTTTCAACCTTCGTGACAACACCGCCAAACTCAAATTCCTTCCCAAAACCTTAACGTACATGCAATTTTTCCATAGCCCGTGCATTGCCTCAATGATCTCTGATGAAACTGTATTCTCAGGTTCACCCCCTTTGCCATTTGGAAACGAGACTTGAATCCCAGCTTTAACAAACCCGCCGTCAATAACTTCATCCGGAAATGGCAAAATTTCTCCACCGCCACTCCTTACCCTATCCGCCCACGAACCTCTCAGCTCCTTCGAATTGTCCGGAGGCCGGCCTACGTCCGCCATCGCCACATCCTCATCCCCAATTTCCCTTCCCTTCTCAACCCTAGTCGCCATTTTCTTCATTTGTTTTTTAGATAATACATTAATCATCTAGAAAGATAATACATTTTAATTTGTATTTAAACTTTATATATATTTTTTGCTTATATTTTACTTATATTTTACAAATATAATACTACATATACGTAAAAGATGATAACAAAATAGGCCTATTATTCTTTGGATATTTATATTTAAAGTTGCACTCGTTTTCTTGATGTAGTGGATATATATCTATGAACCTTACTCAATTTGTATATTTGGAGAATGCATTAATTTTTGATACATTATGATTATAAATGAATTGTTATAATAAGATTTTCATTTTTTATATATTAACATTCGTTTTATTTTTAGGTGAAAACTCTCAAAAGTATTTTTTATCCAATAAATTATTATTCAAAAAATTAAATTCTGTTTTAGAGTGATTCACTAAAATAAAAATGAGTATAATTTTTAGGTATAAAACTAAAATATCAATTGATTTATATAATTAACCAAAACTTCACATTTTCTCTAAACCAATTTGTTATGCTCTTTGTTGTTAACCTTACATTTTTAGTGTTTCCTATATAGTAATTTTCTGCTAGACTTGGAGTCTTCAGTAAATCTTGGTTTTATTTTGTTGCTAGTGATTCTGGTTTACTTACGCGAGATGCACTTTAACTTGTTCTATTCACTTCTCTAAGATTCTTGTCTCTAGAATTTTAGTAATCATTATAACATCATGTCCATCCCTTTTGATAATAACTTTTGTTCGATAATAATAAATTTGTCTTCTTTACAATATAAGAAGTGTTACTCTGTTCGAGTTCTGATCAGAATACCTTTTAATTTATTTAGATCGTTTGATATCTTTTTATTTTTTTGTTTATTTAGACAAACATATTAACATATTTAATTACATATATTTTATGTCAATATTGACGTATTTAATTACATAATTACATTAAATAACTACTCTGCTAAATAAACTAATTAAATATGTCAATGTATATTTAATTACATAATTTTATATTGACATATTAAATTACATAATTATATATTGATATATTTAATTACATAATTAAATATGTAAATAATTACATATTTTATGTCAATATTTACATATTGACATAATTACAAAGAGTTCTTTAAAAAAGTCCCATATATACATTTCCATAAAAATTATGACATTATTCGATCCAAGTATATAAATATAACTTTACTTTAATATAATTTAAAATATTTTTTCTTAAAATGTTTTGATGGTCTATATTTTGTTGTCTTTTGCAACTTCTTTCATTCAAACTTTGGAAAATAAATAAATGTAATAAAGTTATATAATTATATATTAGATGATGATCTTAGACAGTCTTTAATGTTTCTTGCTTAGTTGAATAGTTTAGATTGAGAGAAAATGTGCTATTATATATGATATTGAAGTTTTGTTCTTTTATATTTTTAATATTTCATTAGTTTAGCCTCTTTTTTGTACCTTTTCTTATAGTAATCTGTATAAATATATTTTTACATATAACATTATAATAATATATATTTTTAATATTTTTTTTTAAAAATGTTTTCCTGTTATATATATTGTCATAATTTGTAAATGTTTTGTTTTATTGAAGCTTTGTAAAATAAATAAATTTAATTGAAATATATATATTAAACCAATATGTTAAATAACTTTTAATTTTTAGTTGCTTATATGGATAGCTTAGATGGAGAGATGAATTTTACAATTATATATATGACTAGTTTTTTTTTCGCGCGATGCGCGTATTTTAGTATTATAGTTAAATATGAATTGTAGTTTTTTTTGTCACCATGCATTATAGTTAGATAAAAAGATTTAATAAATTAATTAGAAATATATTGAATTGTTTTACTATTCTAATAATATATTTTTGGAATAATAATAATATAAAAAATAGAAGTAGTTTATTTTTTTAAATAGTAGGCTCATCATCAAAAGTAATACAATTTTTTAGCTTTTAGGAATTTATATTTTGCAACAATAGTGTTGTAAGCACGAAGAAATACATAAAGTAAAAACTTTTCTTGCAAAATGTTATATTTTTATAACACATTTTTTCAAATGTTATATTTTTGTTATATAAATAATTAAATTAAATAAATATTTGATTTCAAATGGTAACTGTAAATGTGATTACAAAATGATAATTATACGTTCTTTCGACCAAAATTTTCAGTTTGTTTTGTTAGTGTTTCGTGTTTTTCGTTTACTTTTTTAATTCCCAAAAATATAGCAAAAAATGTATAATATTATTAATTTATAAATTGTAAAAAATAGTAATCTAAGAATGAGCGATTGGTATATGTTTTATTTTCTTTGAACATACGTAAAATTTGTTATTTATAGGATTTTCTTACCTACATCATAGTTACTTCTTCATTCATTCTTATATATTACATTACTTTTTTGTAGTAGTAGATATTTGGTCTTCTTTACCACGTGTTAACACGTTAGATCCACTTCGTATATATTTCACGACATTTAGTTTCAATTTGTAATGGATTTTGGTATAAGTGTGGATATCTTTTCATATGATGCTCTTTCCTAACTATTTTTTTAGCTTTTTACTCACAATTTAATCGCACTTATAAGTATTCGAAATTTCAAACCGNTTTCAAACCACAATCATGAATGGATCATGATATTTTAGTAATAACATGATTTACATGTTATATGAATTCTTGTATTATAGGATCCAACATAAATCTCAATATTATTTTTGTATCAAATTTAATAGCTCATGTAGTTAAGGTTTTTACAAAATAGATTCATATATACTAATATACATGTGTGAAATCATAGTTGTTTTATTAATCTTACAAAAAAAATTGTATCTAGTAAAACTAATAAATTATAACATGACTTTTCTTTTTTGAAATATCAATTCATAATTGTTTGTGATTACTTCTTTTTGAAAATTCTTCTTCATAAAATTGAATTTTCAACTTCTGATCATCAAACCATGCACTTCGATTGCATTCCAAAACCTAGTGCACTAACCTGATATTATATAAATCATCATTATTATTATTTTTTTTTTGATAAACTTTGTATTTATTAGATTCAAAATTAACCCAATTACAATCTGTTCAGCCCAATAGAAAATCAGAAAAAATTCCTGGCCCAAACAAGTCTACTTCGGAGTGGGCTTTTCAAAACAAACTAAGCCCGGGCCCAGTTGAAATGAGAAAATCATAGAAAATAAACAGAGAACTAGTATACTCTCTTGCGCCGTCGGCAAGCTGCGAATCGCCAGATTTGTGCCTCCAGCGCTCCAGCGGCGGATCCGAAATGGCAGTAGGAGACAAACTCCACCACCACCCACGTAGGCTTCGGTTGTTTGGCGGATGGAAGAAGCAAGTCAAAAGAAGGCCGCGACGGTTGGAGAGGGTGATGACTAGGTTTCCGCTCCAACTTGGGGACGAATCGACCCTCCGTTGGGCTTGGTTTGACGATGTCTCCCGGCGGCTGTGGTCCCTGCACCACCACCAGAAGGCGAAGCTTCTCTTTCCTNNACCCAAGGCCGGAGACTTGAGGTTCACCACTTCTTCGCACGCCGACTTCCAAGCTTGGAGCCGTGGTAAATCTGGCCGGAAACCACCACCTCGAAGCTACTTCGCCTTGAACATGAGCCTTTATGAACCAGCTTGAGTAGGGAGGAGAAGTTTCTGAAACGCTAAGAGAGAGAAAGATGGGCGAGCTCGCCGGCGTTGAATCTCGCCGACGAGTCCCGGGGCCGCGGTGCGAAAGAAGCGGCTCGAAAGGTGGTGAAGACT
>OVBE01013617.1:0-12590 GCA_900406425.1 Iberis pinnata | reverse complement strand
TCGTGTATTAAAAGGGTAATTAAAACACAATTTGTGTATTAAAATGGAATTTTCCCTTAATATTAAAGGGTAGATTAGACTTTAAACCTGATTACTTCATTACGCTAGGTTATTTGTAAATCCCTCTGTATATGTTTCGGCCACTAGAGCTTAATGGAATAACACAGACAAATCTTCATATTCTTGGGAGATTTGACATGACTAACTAACATTAGAGAACCAACTCCTTGAGACAACAACCAGACTAAGTCATTCCTATCTCAACTCTTTATAATCTTCTTAGTTTCAAATCTGTTTGAGTTGGATTGCTTTATCCCGATTCTGTTTGAACTGAATTATAATATATCCTAGTAATTGATAGTCTGCTCTCAAGTTCACGTTATAGACTATCTAAGCTTCTAGTTAGTTTTGTTACATCTTGAACTTAGAACATCATTGCTATTATAATTCATATCAGTTTGCTTGAGTTTAATCTGTTATAAACTCACATTCTGTTTGTTTATCTTGCAAGGAACAATGGTTGAGAATTTCTTTCAAGATGCAAAGAGTAGACTTAGCTCTCAAGACCAATGATTTCTTGAAGAGCTAACCATAAAGGTGGAGTAGATCGTTGACAAGCATCTAGATGAAATTAGAAAAGAAAGACTCCACTCCCCAAAACTTAATACAAAACGAGAAGAGAAACAATTGAGGTCGATACAAAAAGTTTCTAAATGGCTAACATATCAAAACATTTTGGTTAAAGAAGAAAATCAGAAAGAGAATGTCAAGAACCAAGAAAGTTTGAGTAAACTTCAACCAAAGCCTACACTAGGCCAATCTGAACATTTGGTTACTTCTAATCCTAGTCTCTACAGATATGTCTCTACTAATTCTTGTTTTAATTCTATTTCTACTGCCAAGATAGTTGAGCATATTTCAGGTCAAGAAGAAAAAGAAGAGTATGCACTTGAACCTACTGCATTAGTAGACCATGTAAAGGAAGCAACTAATATTTCTAATGTTGTCCACAGAAAACCCGAACACTTGGTTATCTCTACTCCTACTCTCTTTATTTCTGATTTTTCTAACACTTGTGACCAGCATCTTTCTATTGCCAAAGAAACTGAGCAAGTTTCAGGTCAAGAAGAAGAAGAAGAGTATACATTTGAACCTACTTTCCAAACGATCAAAAAAGAAGGCCATGAAGAAACAGAACAATCACAAGTTAAGCCTAAGGGCCAACAAGAAGAAACATGTGTGCCTAAACCAGGACGTGCTGAACCACTTAAGGATGTCATAAGCGTACCAAAATAGTGGAAATGATTAATTTCATCTTTGCTGATAAAAGAAGAACCACCAGACTCAAGAAAAAAGTTTTGCTACCAAGGAATCAACTTCCTCGACACATCTGAAGTATATGCTCATCCAAAAGAGCTCTTAGGTAAGTATCAATCTGAAACTAGAATTGATAAAGCTGATTTTGTACTTTCTCTTGTAGGTAAAGCAGATTTGAGGACAAATCTTTTTGAAGAGAGGGAGTATGATATGATCCTAGGAAGTACTAAACAAGGAGCTAAAGAAGGAGCTTTGGACATGCATGTAGCTGAGCTTGTAGAATGACTTGTAGCTGAAAAGGAGTTCAAAGTAGGAGCTAAGAGGATGGAAGCATCATTCATTCCAACATTCATGAAGATAAAAGCACTCTTCAACAAATCCACAAACTCAATGGCCTACCTACTTAGAGGGGCTCAAGGTTGTACTCTTTTTCTTGAGTCTGGTTTTTTCCCAAATGAGTTTTCCATTCTAGGTTTAAATGAGGTAACTTGGGTACCTAAGCTACCTAAGTGTGGAACCAAAGAGTTTAAAAGAGTCAAAAGTTGGCTCACAAGGGAGGAATGGGCCGAAATGAAGATTAAACCAAGAAATAAGACCAAGGCCCATATTTACAAGCCCATTAAGCCTAGGCCTTTGTCACACACGACCTCCCCTTGTTTTCTTAGTATTTTTCCTGGTGTTTTCTCTATTTAAGTACTTGTAAGGTGAACCATTAAACCTAGTTGTCGTTTTATTTAATTTGAGTCTTCTTCTCAAGGCAACTCATCTTTGTTTGGTGTGTAGTGTCCAAGAAAAACCTCTTTGGTGTGTAATATCCAGAGGTTCTTAGGTGTATCAAGAGGCTTTTACACCTCTTGTGGTTCCTATTCAATCCATCAAACCGAACAAATCCATCTTACCATCAATCCATCTCAAACTAGCATCCATTCGTCATCATTCTGCTCATCTATCACACTCAATCTGTTCTATCAAGGTTTATCCATTAGATACTTTTCAAGGTGTTTTCGTTCCTATTGGGAAGGATTACATCAAGCCGTCTCTTCCTTTTGCCGCGTTCTGCTTTTGGTTATGTTGTCTTCATCTTGTGTCTCTCTCACCAATTTATCTCCGCTTCAAGTCTATGGCCGCTGACGGATCCAGAATCGCACGGGTCTTCCTGGAAGAGCCGTCGTGCTCTCTTCAGTGGCGCTATGGCACGATTAAGGGCTCCCCAGTTTGGCGATATCTCTTGGATATACCATCCATTGAACCATATTTTCAACAAGCCGATCATGCTCACCTCCCCATCGTGACACGTTTTGAGTCATCGGCACTGCACCAAAGGAAGTTTATGGCGGGATATCCTACTTTGAAGCAAGATATGTGGCTTTGTGTGCTAGGAGTGCCTATCTTTGGAAATTTTGGCCTTGATGTCAGCCTGTTAGGAAGGGTCTCGTACTCTACTACTTACCGTCTGCATCCATCAGCGAGGTTGGTATCACACCTCCCTTTATAGGTTGTTGTTGGCCCAGGGTTCTTTCCCTCACCAGGATTGGTGAACTCGTTTTGCTCAGCTCAATGTTGGAAGATTTTCGAAGAGGTGACTCTACTTTTGATGTCGCAGGAGCTTCAAGGACCTATCTTATCTGTCTTATGGAATTTACTACTTGTAGTTTGTCGGACCAGAAGCATAATTGGTCAATCAAAAACCTTGGAATCTTTATTTGGTGGAAGTGTGTGTGGGTATTCTCCATGATTTGTGCAGATTTTTCTTATCCTTGGTGTGCAGTATAATGTAGTGTGATATTGGCGAGCAGTACTATCGAGGATGGGTTTCAACACTCTATTTCTTATTCACTCACTGACAATTTCTGTCTCAAGAAAGAAGTATGTGATCCTTGTGCTTGTCTCTGGGAGTTTAAAGATCTTAATCTCATTATCGTTTATCAACCTCCACTTTGTCTAGTGATCATGTGTCGGTTCTCATTTCTGGTGGCACTCTGAAAGGCCAATCCCTTAGATTTGTGTTATATAGAATCTAGTCAAACTTCCTCATGTCGGGGTAAGGAGAGTCAAATTCACCCTACTTCACTCGGGTGAAGATATCGTTTCTATCAGTTCCATTATGATACAACGGGGACCCATCCCCCGACTTAGTTTTGGGAGAAACTCTACTATACATTTTTTTTGTAGCGGTATCTACAAAGTTTAAAGAAACATTGAAAATCTTTTTAACGAATTTTGGAAGTAGGAGTTTTTCTACAAAGTCACAAGTTGAAGTGACCATCGCACGACACTGTGGTTCTGCCGTAAGAGTCTCCATATATTCTTTTTGATTCACAGTTGTATTATCTTTCATTTGATTATGTATTTTTCTGCATTTGGAATTTGTTTTATTACTTTGATCAATGTGGCTTAAAATCCCCGATCTTTTGCTGTTGTACTGAAATTTAATTCTAATGAAAGTTTGGTTTTCATAAAAAAAATCGTAGAAACTGTTGGTGATTTTATGTTATTTGGACCACTAATATAAAACAAATTTTGGTAACTGTTAAAATTGGCCTTAAATGACGACAAATATTTGGCTTTGAGTAATGAAATTGTTTGGGCTTACATCACCCACCGTCCAAAATAGTTGGTCGTCCATTAGATTTCCCACACCTGTCAACCATCGTTATTTATAGGGGTGTTCAATGTAGATATCGGTTCAGATTTAGTTATATTTTTTTTTTTTTGAAAATAGCTACAATATTTAAACCATATCTATTTTGGTTTGGTTCTGTTTGGATACCATCGGTTTTCTGTTTATTTGCTTTTTTTTTACCAAAAAACATATATATATATAAATTTATATTTATTATAAATTTAGTAAACATGTAAAAGTTCTTATTGATTGATATACTTGTACATAAAAAATGTGATAACAACTTAAAAAACTAGTTATACTATTTCCACATTAGTTATAAAGTGATAAAGTAGAAAATACAAACTTCAAAAGTTAAATGATGTCCTTACTTGTACATAAAAAAGTGATGAATGCAAATAAAAATAACAGACATTATGATAGTTCCACACTAAATTTTAAAGTGATAAAGAGAAAAAAAATAAAAAACATATGATGATAAAAAGCCCATAAATTATTGAACTCTCTTATAGTAATGTCAATCATCATTACCTCTTGTCTTATTCTTATAGTAATATTTGTTTTTATAGTAAATTGTAAATCTATACAGATTATATGATATATATATATATATATATATTATTTAAATGAAAATATTAGTTTTTATCGGTTTAATCGGTTTTATCGGTTAATATCCATAGCATATCCATATCCATGATTTTTAAAAATATGCATCCAAACGGGTTACACGGTTTATCCAAAACCATACCATATAGCATAATTGGGTTCAGATCGGTTCGGTTTGGTTCGGTTTATCCACATTGAATACCTCTAATCGTTATTCATGGTTATTTGTTTGTTCACATAGAAATGTTGTTACATCACAAAAATTCATAAATATATGGGCAATTTTTTTCCCAACAATAAGTATAGGATTTATTACTATTTTCTTCAATATGTTTAAATTTCTGTCGTTGTCCAATCCAAATTATCAACAATTTCTCTCTCTTCAATAATTTCTCCCCATCTCTTCTTCTACAGCAAGCTTCTGTTTTCCTTCTCCGTTCGGGCGACGGCGGCCCTTAACACCGTTTGTCGGATCCTTTTTTTGTTCTTTACCGTCGTCTATAGTTAGTCCTAGTTGGCCGTATCAGGTATTGAGTTCGTCGAGGTTTTGAACGGTTTTGTTCTTAGCCTCCGACCGCTTCTCGGTTCCTGTGCTGGTAGTCGTCTCCTCTCCAGCTCCTCTCTTGTTCTTTCGCTTTCATTATTACCAGTTCTTTTTGCCTTTAATCTCGTCGTCCGGTTCTCTGTGGCGGCGAGGTTGAGCTTTTCGGCTTCTCGGTGGGCTTGCCCCTCGGCTCCTTCCCTGAAGAGGTTAGGTGTGCGGTCGGTTTTCATGGTGGTTAGTTGTGTGGCAATGGCAAGGGGTTATGAGGTTGTAGGGTTTTTTGTTATCGGGTTTTTTTCTCGGTGTGTCATGTCCAATTTCATGTTCTGTGTTTTTAGCCTCGATGTGTTTTTCGAGCCTGGCGGTTTGTTTCTTCTCCAGCGTCGGTGGTTTCTGGAAGCTTGGGCCATAGTCTGTACTGGTTCGGTTGTCGTCTTGCTGGACACATTTCTGTCTTAGCAAATTTGGTGGTTTCCTCTTTGCTTTTGGGTAGGTCGGTTGTATGCCATTCTCGGCTTTGGTCAGCTTTAGTTTGTATTTGTTCGGGGTGCTATCTTCCAAGTTGGTTTCTACGTGAATCCTTTCGCCTCTTCTTTCTTCTGACTTCGTTTCAAGCCGTTGGACAATTTGGCCATTTACTACAAGCCGAGCTTTTTCGAGCTTACTTATGTTTACGTCTAGTTCGTCTTCAGGGTATGCAATCTATTCTACTTTGGTGGCCTCTTGTAATAGGGGTTCTGTCTCCGGTTGAAGCTTCATAGTGTCTTAGTCGCTCTTCATCATCGTCTTTGCTGCTCTGTTTGGCGATTTCTGTCGTCGTTTCCTCTTGCAGGATGTTCTTTTCTTGGTATGGGGTTTGGAAGGGTGTTTTTTGTATTCTGCAGTTTGACTGTTTGTATTTTCTGTTTTTTCTATTTGTTTTCCGATTTTTGTATGTGTTTTTTTTTTTATCTCAATAAAGATGACAAAAAAAGTCGAATCCAAATTATCTTTCTAATGGTGACAATGAATTAGGAAATATTGGTAAATGTATAAAATGGAACGGTGCAACTAAATTATGGTATGGTACAGTTCAATGTATATGATAAACGGTATGAGATTATATATGAATGGTACATATTTAGTAGTTATTAAATTTTATCTAATTACTTTTAAACTTTTAAAATTTATAAAAACTAGAAAAATATATAAATTAAAAAACATTTTATGACTATATATATATACATAAACATATAAATTAAGAAATATAAATAAATAATAAAAAGTTCCACAATAAGGTATGGATAAAATATGTTTGAATTTAAAAATAATACCAATCATTTATAAATTTTCTTAATTATAAAAAACTTAAAATCCGTTTTGTTATTATGGTCAATTTTTTCTATCTTAGAAATTCGAAAATACAAAATAACTAGATGATAACATGTGCGTATCCACAAGTTAATATTGCATAATAAAAATTTATATTTATTTGTAATAAATATTGTCGGCGTCCACCTGGACCCTAATATAAATATTAAAATGATGATTATAAGAATACCATTCCCTCGAATCTAGTCTTCACGTGGATTAATACATAATTCTTTTTTATATATCGCAATTATTCTATTAGTCTTAAAGAGAGAATAATACTAAAATAATAATTTTTCAAACCGAAAAACACCATTTTAAAAGAAGAATAATCTTAACATAATATGGAAATGAATTAGGAGATATTGGTAAATGTATAAAATAGAACGGTGCAACTAAATTATGGTATTGTAGAGTTTAATGTATATAATAAACGGTAGGAGATTATATATGACAGGTAAACTTATATAGAATGGTACATATTTTATAGTTATTAAATTTTATCTAATTACCTTTAACTTTTGAAATTATATATATATAAAAAAAACATATGTAAACTATAAACATTTGATGACTATATATATATATATATATATATATAAATTAAGCAATAGCAAAAAATAATAAAAAGTTCCATAATAAGGTATGGATAAAATAAGTTTGAGTTTCAAATTTACAACCCACCATTTAAAAGTGAAATTCTGTTTTCTTGGTCAATTTTATGCAAGCGTATACTATTTCGTTTTTGAAAAATACAAAATAAATATTCTTGATTGCGATAGGTGTCCTAAAAATGGTTATTTAACCGCCTTTGTCAATTCATGGAAACTCCGGTTTTCTTCTTGATTCGATTCAAAGCTACGAATCTTAATATTGAATCGCCTCACTCCATGGGTTCGACCACAAACGCGAGAATATTCCGATTTCTGGTGGCCAGGACCGGTCCAACAAAAATAGTGGTCCTAATCGAGAGAATAAAGTGGCCTACCATTGAAAAAAAAATCCGAACTAAAAAAAGAACAACTAAAAAAACATCGTTAAAAACGACAAATATGATAAGAAGAAAAAACTAATTATGAAAAACAGTCCTTCTTGTATATATTGTGGGTTTAGAATTATTTTCTATGTGGCCCAAAAACCTATATCTCTAAAAAAATATGTGGCCCAAATTTTTCCCCAAAAAAGTGTGGTCCTAAGCCTTGGCTTAGCCCGCTTATGTCACGGGCCGGGCCTGCTGGTGGCGTATCTAGGGCAATTCGGACAGGAGAGCAACAAGAGTTCGTTGTTGGATTTGGATCAAGTATCTCTTTCCATGACGAGAAAATTGATCCCACGAGAAATGGCAAGGATTCATCGTCTCTGACACCTTCTAATTCCAAGGTTTTGATTCACGATCTTTCTTTAGCTATAGCAAGTTGTAGCCTTCTTGAGTGTTAATTATCTAGACATGGTCTTCATGTTGAGAATGTCCTGAAATTTGTTGTACTTATTCTAGATAAAGTTATAGTCAAGATTTGTCAATTATATAATATTATGTGGTTGTAATGTTTTGCTACATACCGCTTATAATCTATGATTTATCAGTCCACTGCTAATATTATATAATATTCCTATAAGATTACACACCTAAGCAAATTGGATCATGAAATTTATTGGAATTTAATAATATTATTGTTGATACTAGGTGTAGCACCTACCCAAAAAGCCCATTTCGACTTAGGGTCCAGGTGGACGCCGACACCTAGGGAAGAAAGGGGCTTGGAAGAGCAAGATTCAGGTGGGCCGATATGACAAGCTGGGCCGTCCACCTCGAGGCTCATTAGGGTTAATCAATGTAATTATGGTTTTAAGCATTTATTTACACTATAAATACCCATGTAATTATTCCTAAAAGATATATGAAATTCTTACTAGATTTTACACACAAGATCAAAGATTTAAACCTACTTGTTAAGTCTTGATTCAGCAGTTGGCGCCGACTGTGAGGACTAGCTAGACAATTTCGTGATTTATCTTTGCAGGAACAATCAACAAGAAGCAATGACCACGAGATCAATCAAAAAAGGACCAGATGGATCTACCATCGACGTAGCAAACAAAGACGATCATGTTGAAAGGACGTGTTCTGACCATGAGGAAGAAACCCCGGATATCACCATGCAAAACCTACTAAACCAGATAAAAGAGCAGAAGGCAGAAACCACCAAGCTAAGAGCGGAATCCCAGACCCTAAGAGAACAGCTGGAAGGCATCACTGCGTCCACGGAGGAGAGGGACGCACACACAGTCAACCAAAATCTGTTCGGAGCATCTCACCAAACTCCCGAGACGGATGGAAATCGAGGTCGGTCAGACTACACAAACACGACCAGGTTCAGGAGCACGACCGAGGATACCGAGATGCGGAGCATCCGCAAACAGCTGAAGATCATGAGTTCGCAGGTACACCAGGCCACCAGCTCGGACCCCGAGCCATTGAATAGACTCAACGAACCCCGTTTTCAAGGAGATTTACCGACATCTTAGTTCGACACTCCGCTAAAATCAAGTTCACGGGATACGACGGCAAAAGTGACCCAGTCTAATACCTGACAGCCTTCACAATCGATATGGCGCGAGCTCAATTCTCGCCAGAAGAACGAGATGCAGGTCTGTGTCAACTTTTTGTTGAAAACTTGTCAGGTTCGGCTTTGGATTGGTTCTCCCGTCTGGAGCCTGGAACCATCAACACGTTTCAATAACTTTCAACCGTGTTCATCAAACACTACTCCATGTACATCGCGAAGAAAGCGTCAACAACCGACCTGTGGACACTATCCCATCAGGAAGACGAATCGCTGAAGGATTTCATTAACAGGTTAAAAGGAGTCGTAGCTCGTATCGTGATCAACGATGAAGGGGCAATCGCCGAACTACGAAAGCCACTGTGGTTCAAATCAAGGTTCAAGAACGAGCTACTCAATAACCCTCCGCAAACACTAGAGGACGCACTTCATCGAGCCAACAAATTTATCGAGATAAAGGAGGAGCATGCCGTGATGTCCAAAAGGCACCATGGTACAAGACTTAGCCGAGATAAAGAGGAAGTCCCCCGAGAACCAAGGCAACACTACTCAAGGGACAGGCGAGGACGTGCCACTTATGCAATCAAGAATAGTGAGAAAAACGCTGATCAGCCCCCACCTTCCGATAATGATCCAGAGGCGTATTGCGACTTCCACAAATGAACCGGACACAAAACCATGGACTGCCGTCATCTACAGGCTCCCAACCTGAAGAAGTTCCAGGACGGCAAGATTAATACTAGCAGAAGCCGGAACAACGACCGACGAGGAGGTGGAAACATGTGGCATAATTCGTCTACCAAGTATAAGGCCCACCAGGTCAGCACAGTTCGAGAAAATAGCTCGCATACTAGCGACGATATGGCACCTCCCACTCGAACACGAGATCTTAGTCCAGACGATCGAGCTGCGGAAGGTTCACTGCCTAGAAGGCGAGTCAATGTGATTATGGGTGGGTTAATCTCATGCAACGACTCCGTGCGATCTATTCGAAACTCTGAACGACGAGCTGTCACTGCACAAAAGGAACGGACCGACATCGCGCCGACCTCTCCACCACTCGAGTTCCGAGATGCTTATCTTAAAGGTCTAAGTCAACCTCACAACAACTTCCTAGTCATCAAGCTGGTCTTTGCGAATACAAAAGTAGCTAGAATACTCATCGACACAGGTAGTTCGGTGGACATCATTTTTTAAAGGACGCTGGACAACATGAGAATCAATGCCGACCTAATCAAGGACGACAATAGAACACTCACAGGTTTCAGCGGCGAAACCGTTTCTTCTGCCGGAACGGTTAAATTACCTTTTCAGGCCGGAGGGTTCACCCAAATGGTCAAATTTGTTGTTATGGAACAAGACTCGGCGTTCAACGTAATCTTAGGCACGCCATGGCCTTACTCCATGAAGGCCGCAGTGTCAACATACCACCAATGCGTCAAATTCTCGATGGATAGAGGAACGTAGACAATTAGGGGAAATCAACGTGTAGCTCGAACCTGCTTTTTAACGGAACATCAGACACGAACCTTATAGGTATCAGATAAAACCACAAGCCCATTATCGATCTACAACTCTACACCAGAACTCGACAAAGTTGAACAAGTCAGTATTTATGCCGAACATCCGAACCAAACTACAGGATTCGGGAAGGAGCTAGACGAGACCATTAAAATCAAGCTAATCAAACTACTAAAAGAGAACGTCGGAACCTTTGCTTGGACCATGGACAACATGAAAGGTATCGACACATCGATCACCTGCCACGAGCTAAACGTGGACCCGAGCTACAGACCAATAAAACAGAAGCGCCGCAAGCTCGGAACAAAACATTCTCAAGTAGTTAATGACGAGGTAGAGAAACTCCTGAACGTCGGCTCGATTGCCAAGGTGAAGTACCCGGAATGGCTGGCCAATCCTGTCGTCGTTAAAAAGAAGAACGGAAAGTGGTGCATGTGCGTTGACTTTAGCAACCTCAATAAGGCGTGTCCCAAAGATAGCTTTCCCATGCCTCACATAGACAGACTAGTGGAAGCTACGACAGGCAACGAGCTCTTAAATTTTATGGATGCCTTTTCAGGGTATAACCAAATCTTGATGCATCAAGCAAATCGGGAGAAAACCGCCTTTATCACGGACAGAGGAATTTATTGCTACAAGGTAATGCCCTTCGGGCTAAAAAATGCAGAAGCAACGTACCAACGCCTAGTCAACAAAATGTTTGCAGATGAGATCGGCAAGTCTATGGAAGTCTATAACGACGATATGCTCGTTAAATCTGCCAAGGCCAGCGACCACATCAACCACCTGGCAAAGTGCTTCGAAACACTAAACCTCTACGAAATGAAGCTTAATCCAGCCAAGTGTATCTTTGGAGTCACATCTGGTGAATTCTTCGGGTACATCGTAGCAAAGAGAGGGATCAAAGCAAACCCAAAACAGATAGGAGCCATCCTCAATTTACTAGCACCACGAACGAAGAAGGAAGTGCAGAATATCACAGGTTGCATTGCTGCGCTGAACAGGTTCATCTCCCGGTCTACCGACAAGAGCTTGCCATTCTACCAAATCCTCAAAGGGAACAAGTGTTTCGAGTGGGACGCAAAGTGCCAGATCGCATTCGACGAACTCAAAGCATACCTAACCACACCTCCAGTACTCGCCAAACCAGAGGACGTCGAGATCTTCTACCTCTATGTTGTAGTTTCCGAGGCAGCAGTCAGTGGCGTCCTCGTAAAGGAAAGCCAAGGAGAACAAAGACCGATTTTCTACGTCAGCAAGTCGCTCAATGATGCCGAGACGCGGTACCCACCCATCGAAAAGATAGCGATAGCATCAGTATCCGCAGCTCAGAAATTACAATCTTACTTCCAATCACATACCGTTGTCGTACTCAACAACCAGCCACTATGCACTATCATTCATAGCCCGAACCTATCTGGAAAGTTGACCAAATGGGCAGTCGAGCTTAGCGAATACGACGTGGAGTATCGAAATCGAACATGTTCGAAGTCCCAGGTTCTTGCAGATTTTATTGCAGAAATACCACCCGAGGCACAAGTAGCACCTCCACCAAGCGTATGGAATCTTTACGTTGACAGATCACGAAGGAAACAGGGATCAGGTGCGGGTGTCTGGCTCGAATCACCAACTGGCGAGGTACTCGAACAAGCCTTTAGGATCAAGTTTGAAACATCCAACAACGAAGCAGAGTATGAAGCCTTACTGGCAGGACTACGACTTGCAAAGAGCCTCGGCGCTTCACGAATACACGCCTTCTGCAACTCCCAGCTCGTCACCAGCCAATTCAGCGGAGAACACGCAACAAAGAACGAGAGGATGCTACAATACCACCAAATGGTCAGGGAAATGGCTAGCTGTTTTGAGAGCTTCGAACTAACCAAAATTCCACGAAACGAGAACAAGCTTGCCGATATGTTAGCCAACATGGCTTCCACCAACGAACTGGAACTAAAGAAGACCATCCCGATAGAGTACTTAAGCTCACCAAGTATCACCACCATGACGTCTAATGCCATCGACGAGCTAGTTCCATATAAACATTTGATGACTATATATATATATA
>OVBE01013616.1:0-12590 GCA_900406425.1 Iberis pinnata | reverse complement strand
AAATAATTTTTTATTTTATTTAATATATAAATGTACAAATGACATTAAAATGCAGGGAGGAAGATAAAGGATAAAAGAAATATTTTTATCCATCTGAGAGTCATCTCTACAAGGCTTTTAAATTTAACAAAGAAAAAGCAGTTGAATGACTTTAAAAAGTGATAAAAGTGTGATTGGATAAATTAGTGTTGTAAGAACTGTTAAACCATAAAAAGCCCTTACAGCCTATATACCAATCACGCCTTTAGACATTGATTTATCTTGGGATAAATTTATAATATTGCCCTTTGAGATTATGTTCATGACAACCTGCCAAACGGCCCAAACTCTCTTCTCTTACAAAAACAGGTGCCAGAAATAGTGACTCTATTTTGAAGAGGTTATCACAATTAATGTATATGTTCTTTTGGCTTTCACTTTCTTTCATCTTCAATCTATATAACATAAGTGGCATAGCATCCAAACCGAAAGCACGAAATTGGAAGCGCGCAAGCAAACTTTTTATAATAATCAAAAGATATGTACGTGTTGGTACGCATATCTTATTATATAAACCGGAACGCGTTTAACGTAAGCGCGACACGTAAGCAAAATTATAATTAATAAGATCGTGACACGTGTCATTTTTAATTTAAGATCATGACATGTGTCAACGTAGTATTTAAATTAATGGAAACTTTCTTAGTTTTTTATTTTTCTGAAATAATAGAATAACAAAAAGGAAATAAGTATTTTTATTTTAAATGGAAACTACAAAAAATATTAATATTATAAGATTAACATAACAAAAATATACAATGTATAAAAAAAATATTGATAACTATTTCTCAAAAATTTTGATAATCGATAATTATGGATATTTATAATTATAATTTACAAAAAATCTAATAATAACTAAATTTTGACTTTAACATTGATTAGAATATATAATCTCACTTGGGTTATCATCTTAAAATTTAAATATTTACATTTACCCGCGTATCACGCGGGACCTAATCTAGTATATAGATAAATATAAATAACATAAAATTTTATAACAAATAAATTTTAATAAAGAAAGAAAAATCTAATAAGTGAGTAACCTTTTAGAAAAGGCAAAACTAATATATTAAAAAATATTTACCACAAATATATGGATATTGTATTTATCTATATAGTTTTATATGTTAAGAAATAAATAAATTATTCAAAATATTATCGAATAAGAAAAGAAAGTGACGCAAAATAATATTTAAATATGTTAAAATGATTCATAATACTTGTGCTGATAATCTTCCTAAGCTTTTTTATTTATTTAATTTATATGGTAGATTAAGATTACAAATGACATAAAAAGTTAAATTGAAACAACTACAAACCCAAAGAAAGGATAACACTTTGGCCAGCAGAACACTTAGAAGTCTCTGGAAGCTATGACCAAAAGAGGTAGCCTAAAACCAATATATAACCAAAAGAATTCACTGCAAAGACTAGTTCAAAGATGCTCAGAATTTAAAACCACAAAGACTCCCAAACAGACATAAATGAACCCCAAAACTACTAGGAGCACGATAGATGAACTGGAAAGAGCACCCTTGAATCAGGGACACTACTGCATCTTCCTATAGTGGAATAGGACTATCTCACAATTAACAATGCGAATGTTGACATGAAAGATAAACCGAAGCGCCACTAGAACCCACCAAATTTTCGGACACGACAAATTCAAACCAACTCGAAATGCCTTGAACAATGACAAAGAAGAGTGATCTCAGCCAAATCCACTGAATAGAGACAAAGAGCGAGAACTTTAACCATCTCCAGAACATCCAAACAAATTAATGGACGGAGGACCGGCTGAGGAGATCGCTATAGACCAGCCCACAACAACGAAACTTCAAGAGCTAAGGGGCTCTTAAGTGACAAACCCGACAACAAGACAAAAAGAAAGCCTAAAAAACCGGCGATAATAGGACATCTACTTGTCGATGAAACCGTAGCGAGACAGAAGATCCGGAAAACTTCCACAAGAAACCAAGCAAGACCCAACCAACATCAGGTAGAACTAGGAAGACCTGCATTAGAAAATCGAACAAACCAAAATTCACAAACCATTGGCAGAACAGTCAGCACCTGGAAGACCAAATCTGAGGACAAAACACAACTACAATAAACCCGGAAGCAGGAGGGCCCATGGAGACCAGAAAACGAAACCCACCACAAACTCCCCAGAAGAAACGTAGATGAACTAACCACAAGTTTCATCAGAAAATCCACGACATATACTAGACCCTAGCCCCACGCAGAGATGCAAGCAAACCAAAACTTAAGCGAACCAAAGTTGTGAGCTACTAGACGGAAGATGGGAACCAAGCACTGGAGAAAATCTCGACCACCACTAAAACCAAAATGAGAAACTAAAGAAGACTAGCCACGGGGAGACAAAGTCGGCAAGAGCCGAACAACCCCTCCAGTGAAGAAACGAGCGCATATCTTTCTTGAAGGAAGATCTTGAGAAAAGAGCGAGAGGTTTTTTGGGCGAAAGATTGTTTGTCTAAACTTTTTAAGCTATCTAGTAAATATCCTCTTCCTTATATAATATCTTGGTTGCAATTTTGTACACTTATTATCTTAATAAATGAAAGTTCACAAAAACAAAAAACAAAACTAAGAGTGTTTTGGACATGTGGTGGTCAAAAATATATGAACTAACCCGATCTATTATCGTCAAGACTTAAAACCTTACCAAATTTTGTAGGTACCATACCGACGATTATAAGGATGTATTTTTCCCTTTTTTATTCCATCTTGTTGATTTGAAGATAACCGTCATACAAACCATCTAAGCTCGACTAAGAAGGAAAAATCGAAATAAAAGCAATAACATACATATTTAACAACACAAAAAGTTGGCAGAAAATATCAATTTCTTTAGAGACAAGGCAAAAAAGGCAGACAATAGGAAATGAAAATAATACGGTTCTCACCAAGAGCAAGCTTCTCTCAACATGAGAGATAAGCCTAGAGAAAGATCACTGAGTAACACTAAAGCCCCAAATTAATATGAAGAAGACTGGAATACCTTAATAACCACCATACAAATCAGAAACGCTAAAATATCTTCCCATAGCGGGTGAAGAACTACCTCATGCATAATGATAACATATGTTGAACCGGCAAGATATACTCGATACGCCACCAGGATCCACAGATCTTCCTAACAAGGCTATTTCGAGAGAATCCTAAATGCCAAAAGCATACTGATACATGAAAAGATCTCAGCCAAATACACTAAGTAGAGACAAGGAGAAATATTGATTGGATCTTGAAAAAACCGAACACCAAGTATTCCGTTAACAAGCTAAGAGAACTAACAAGAATAAGGAGCAACCAACAAACCACAAACTCAAAGAAACAGTTTGAAGACCAGCACTAGGAAACTTACTAGGGAAATTCCCAAGAGAGACCAAAGATAAGGAAAATCCAAAGCCCTAACCTCGGATGGACCATTGAGTTGAGGGAGCCGCACCAGCACCTTTTCACAAGCAAGCACGCAACAAAAATTCAACCCAAAGAGGAAGTCGATGACTCACCTGGAGAGGAAGTTGACGAATCACCTGAAGAGGAAGTGATAGGCTCAAGATTTTAGTCCTAAGTTTACACTGCATAGAACATATCTAAGTAGTATAGCAATGGTCAAATTCCACATAGACCATAAATCACTACTTTCATTTTTAATGTCGAATCAAGCTAAGACATAACAAAGTGGGTGTTTGTCACTGAGATAAAGTAGTAACAGTAAATAAAACCGAAGTTAAACAAATAAATAAAAGCGTTAGGCAATAGGGAATTCCACATGTAGTCAGGTTTGAAGATTAGGTTAGCAGGCATAATTTTACTTTGAAAATAGTTTTCAACTTGAAAGGCAAAGATAGATTAATCTCCTCTAGAAGTATTAAACTTTATTTTCAAATTACTAAAGAAAAATTCTCGTCGTATTTAGATAATTCAATCAAATATTAAGTTCATATTCAGTATGTTCATAAGCATTCAAGACAATACTCTCGCAAGCAAGAACACTTATTCAGCTACACTAGATTAGACTTCTAAATCAAATTTCTTTGCGTTTATCAATCTAATATCAATGAACGAGGTGATCAATCTAATTCAAGCATTAAGAACAGCCTAAAATAAGAACCTAACAAATTTAATCTATTATGTTAAACCCTAACAATCAAACCTGGTTTCCATGGGAAACCCTAAAACCTAATTACAAAACTACTCAGACATAGAAATCATAGCAATAATCACAATAAAATAAAGCATATTCAGAAACCAAATAAATATTTTGAAAGATAAAAGAGTTTAGAATTCTGCTCCAAATTACAGCGGTTCAGAATCCGTCTCTCTGTAAAAGCTCTGAAATCTAAAATAAGCGTCGTATAAAATAAAACTAAGCCTAAGGGATTTTATATTCTGAAAGAAAAAAGAATAAAAATAAGGAATACTGCAGATAAACTTGAGGACGGTCTCGTAATTTGATATTCTTCAAATTCTTCTCGGGTGTATGGATCGATCGATTCCTTTAGGGAGGGATCATTCTCTTTTGTCTTTTTGGAGATTGATCGGTCCTAGAGAGGGAACGATCGATCAGTTGCAATGTAAAATTCCAGGAGGGAAAGATCGATCGATCGATCAATTCCTGTAGAGAGAGATCGATAGATCGATCCCTGTAGGGAGGGATCGATCTCTTCACAAATACTGCAATGATCAATCATTTTACGTCTAGAACAATCTCTCCATCTTCATACTTGGCCATTTTGCACTTAAAACCTTATGAAATCCATCATTTTTCTCTCGAACGACCTGAACGCCTAGAATCCTATAAATATGACAAATATACAAGGAAAATGCTTTGATAATGCCAAATTATAAGTATAAATACCCACTATAAGGCATTAAAACCGAGAAATATCAACTCTCCCATAATTAGAAATTTTTTTGTCCTCAAGTAAAGCAAAAATAAAATTCAGAGAAGAGGTTTGAAACCGAACCACACAGGAACTCGCAGAATCTCAACAATCCCAAGTTCATACATCAAAAACTAAAAGATATTAATCCTAGACAACCACTGCAAATAGACTATTTACTTGTTCCTAACAATATGCTTTCTTCTCTAAATCTCAAATCAATCAAACCATCAAATCATCACAACTAGCTCAATAAATTCAATTAAGTACAAATAAGTGCATTCTCACCTATGAGATATCGATCAATGCGCTTAAATACATTTTCTATCAAAGTGCCCACACCAAATAGAGAATCGATCGACTTCTGGTCCTACCCTTTTCCCTCTTTTCTCACTTCTTCTTTTTTCTTTTCTTTTCTTACTGTTTTATTTTACTTCCTTTTCTTCGCATTTCTGTGCTTTTCTTTCTTTTCATAATCTTTTTTTTTAGCAGCCAATTTTATGGGATGAGGAAATGGACTTTGAGGTCCGTTGTTCAATCCATCTTTTACCGTTTTTTATTGAAGGGGATGAGAGAAAGAATACGAATCATACTAAAAGAACTTGTTGGTTTTATAGAGAACTGAAGAGCAAGGTACCTAGCTTTCAAAGTATACCAACACCATAAGCAAAAGAATTTAAGATGAAATTAAGTCCTATCAAAATAGAGCTAGCATCAAATAATCAACAACCCAAAAGATCAGAACTTCCAAAAGCATATCAATAAGTCAATTGGGTTCCAGATCTATCACAACAGTTAAATCCAAGTCAGTAGTCAAATAGAAAGTGATACTAAACTCACACTAGGTAAGTAATCATCACAAATTTTGGTCGTAATTTATTCGACTCGATTAGACTCGACCAAATCAGAAAAGAAAAATTTTGAAAAATTTCACCAAAATGACGAAACATCCAAAACAACACAAAACACAGTTAGTAGATATATACCCTCCCCCAGAGTTACTTCACACCATCCTAGTGTGAAAATAAATCCAAGAGAAGAAATAAGACCTGATTAAAAGAAATTAACAAAAACATGAGTTCAAAGTGAATGGCGGAACTTACCTGAGAAGAAGAATGATTGATCTCCGTAAGGATCGATCGATCTCCGCTTACAGGTTTTTCCAGTGATTCTACATTGATCGATCTGTGCACGGACTGATTGATCTGTACCTATGAGCAGAATTTGATATTTCCTACGTCACAAAGAACTCAAAACTAAAAATCAATAAGTTAGTAAACTAAAATTAAACTGACTCAAAACCGAAAATCACTAATCCAAAATACCAAATAGTGGGTTGCCTCCCACTCATCACTTGTTTAACGTCACTAGCTTGACGAACTTACCTCCTAAGCTGGGGTTGGTTCAACATTAAGAGATGCTTTATAACAAGGTTTGAGAGTGGAAATTATCAACCTCAGAACCTTACTCATCACATCCTTTGCCACATCAGGTCCTTTTTCATTAAGCTCTAAGGTGAAAAAGGCTCTAACCTTTGAGAAAGGCTTTGAAGTACCTTTGCTTTTCACCTTATATTCAATTGAGTCGCCAACTAATGCATGAGGAATCAAAGTCACCTAAGGAATTTTCCTGATATTCATTGATTGCACCTTCCCTTTGCTTCGGAACTGTGAGATTGCATTCCTTGTTGAGACTTGAGATTCTCTATGCAGGACTTCATTAGCTGCACCCCTATTAGTAGGACCAATATGAGATTCATGCTTCATCGTTTCTTCCTTAGCCCTTGTGATTCTAGACACACTTTTGGGAGATACTGCTGGGTAGAAAAACCTTTTCTTGACTTTTATAAGAGAGATACACTGATTAGGCATATCAACTATAGCTCCTACAAGTACTAAAAAAAGTCTCCCTATAACTAGTGGCTTATCAAAGTCCTCATTCATCTCCAAGATATGAAAATCAATAGGAACTAGACAACCTCCAACTTGTACCAACAAATCAGAGATAAATCCATTTGAGGTTACAGTGGAATCATTAACAAGCTTAAAGGATGTCTTAGATGGTTTAATACCTGGAATTCCCAATTTCTCTGCAATAACTGTTGACATGACACTCATATTAGCACCTGTATCGCAGAGTGATTCCGTGAAATCTACTTCATTGATCAAACAAGGGAATACAAACTCTCTAGGATCTTGCACTTTATGAATCCTTCTTAGTGAATATCTTGGGAAGGTTTACCAACCATCTTATCATCCTCAAGTTCTTCTATAGACGTCTTAGGTTCAATCGGGTAGGGAATCATGGGTTTATATACCCGTGTTGGAGCTACTATGGCCTGGGAAGAGGGATCGATCGATCTCTAGAGAGACCAATCCATCTCCTGAATCTTCGAATCCAACAACGTTTGAACGATCGATCTCCTTGGATGGATTCTTCTTTTTAGGAAAGGGGATCGATCGTTCTATAAAGAGATTAATTGATTTATTATTGTTTTTAATGCAAGTCCGTACGATTGATCGTTCTTGATTTAGGGAATGATCAGTCTGAAATCCTTGGATTTTTCCGTAACTAAGGATCGATCGATCTATTTATCTGCAATTTAATTTTAGAAATTTGTAGTCTTGTCCCCAACATCTGATACTTTTTCCACTTCACAAACATCTTCAACAAAACTGACAGTTTCTGATTTTGGCATTTGAGAAGTTGAATAAGGAGTCTTTTTACCTCTGCTAGTTCAGAGGACTTTGAACCAGATGATCTTCCTCTTCTATCATAATCAGGACAATGGTTGTTGTTGCTTACATCGAGATTGTCTATCAGTTGATATGTTTCATGTACAAGATTGGTCATGAAGTCACCATTACTAGTTGTATCAAGAGAGAGTTGATACTTCTGATCGATACCTCTGTAAAATGTGTCGAGGAGATTCAGCTCAAAGAAGTCATGCTGATGACAATCGCGAAGATACTCCTTGAATATTTTCCATGCTTCGAAGAAATACTCTACAGGACCTTGCTGAAATTGAGAAATCTTACTTCAAAGATTGTTGGTCCTGGTAGTTGTGTAGAAGTGGCTGAGGAACTTGGATTTACATTCATACCAAGTCTCAATAGAGTTGGCTAGAAGCGTTTTTAACCACCTGAGAGTCCGGTCAGCAAGAAAATGACTGAAAATCTTTCAATGCATGTAATCCTTAGAGACTCCATTGAGTTTAGTGGTGCTACAGATGTCCTCAAAGCTTTCAATGTGATCCATCGAGTGCTCAGTGGATAAACCATGGAATTGGTTTTGCTGGATCAGCTGGATGAGTTGGAAAGGGAACTGGTAGTCTTGGCACTGAGGTTGACGAGGGTGAAGGGCATTCCTTAGAAAAGAAAGCTTAAGAGTTGTTAAAGTCTTGAACTAGAACCCTGTTTTGAGTTGAGTGATTGTTGGCAAATCCCTGTGGATCTCCTATGAGGATGTCATTCTGCCCAATCTGATTACCATTACCAGCTGCTTGTTGTTCTGGTGGCACTTGATTTCCATTTTCTCCTCATGGTGGGTTGATTAACTGGTGTAATCTTACTTGAGGAGGATTCAAGTTGTTCACCCCTTAAGGAAGGGGCTGGTTGTTCGAATCTTCGGGTAAGACCAAATTGTTAAGATTAACGTTATCTCCCATTGAGTTGTATGAGATTGCATTCTTCTTTGCTTTCTGGTTTAACATTTATAACTTCGAGAGTTCTATGTTACTGAGGTTGAGAAATTCCTTGGACTTGTCAGATCCCTTGGTCATGCACCTGTAAAAACAATATAAAGAGGAAAGAAACGAGATGAGTACTGTAAAAAGAAAGATCTTAGACTAAATTCTAAAGAAAACTTAAAAGTCATTGTATTGGTCGCCGAAAACGGCGCAAAAAATCTAATAAGTTCAAGATTTTAATCTTAAATCTACACTGCCAGAGAACAGATCTAAGTAGTATAGCAAGGGTTGAATTCCACATAGACCAAAAAGCACTACTTTCAGTTTTAATGTTGAATTAAGCTAAGACAAAATAAAGCGGGTGTTTTTCACTGAGATAAAGCAATGACAGTATATAAAAATGAATTTAAATCAATAAATAAAAGCGTCATGCAATAGGGAATTCCACACGTAGTCAGTTTTGAAGCTCAGGTTAACATGCATAATATTACTTTGAAAATAGTTCTCAACTTGAAAGACAACAATTTATTAATCTTATCTCGAAGTATTAAACCCTATGTTTGAATTACTAAAGACAAGCTATCGCCGTATTTATATAATTTAATCAAACATTAAGTTCATATTCATTATGTTCATAAGCATTCAGGAAAATACTCTCGCAAGCAAGAACACTTATTCATTTGGACTAGATCAGACTTCTATAGACCAGCCCACAACAACAAAACTTCAGGAACTAAGGGGATCTTAAGTGACAAACCCGACAGCAAGACAAAAATAAAGCATGAAAAACCAGCGATAATAGGACATCAACTTGCCGATGAAACTGTAGTCAGATAAGATTCAGAAAAATTCCACAAGAAACCAAGAAAAACCTAACCAACAGCGGGAAGAACTAGGAAGACCTGCATTAGACAACCAAACAAACCAAAATCCACAAACCATTGGGAGAAAAGTCAGCACCTGGAAGACCAAATCTGAGGATAAAACATAGCTATAAAAAACCGGGAAGCAGGAGGGCCCATGAAGACCAGAAAAAGAAACCCACACAGAGATGCAACCAAACCAAAACCCAAGCTAACTGAAGCTACGAGTTGCCAGACGGAAGAGGCAAACCAAGTACTAGAGAAAATCTTGAACACCATTAAAACCGAAACAAAAAAGTAAAGAAGAATACCCAGGAGAGACAAAGTCGGCAAGAGCCGGACACCGCCTCCGGTGAAGAAACGAGCGCGAATCTTTCTTGAAGGAAGATCTTGAGATAAAGGCGAGAGATTTTTAGGGCAAAAGATTGTTTGTCTAATCTTGTTAAGCTATCTCGTAAAAATTATCTTCCTTATATAAAATCTTAGTTGTAATTTTGTACACTTCTTATCTTAAATATAAATGAAAGTTCACAAAAACAAAAAACAGTGTTTTGGACATGTGGTGGTCAAAAGTATATGAACTAACCCGATCTATTATTGTCAAGACTCAAAACCTTACCAAATTTTGTAGGTATTATATGGATGTATTTTTTTCTCTTTTGTTTTTATTCCATCTCGTTAATTTGAAGATAACCGTTATACAAAACCATGTAAGCTCAGTCAAAAAGGAAAAATAAAAACAAAAGCAACAACAAAACATAACAACATGCAAATTTAACAACACAAACAAAAGTTGGCAGAAAATATCATTATCTTTTGAGACAAGGCCTAAAAGGCAGACAATAGGAAATGACAAAATACGGTTTTCACCATGAGATAACTTAGCTCAACACGAGAGATAAGTCTTGAGAAAGATGACTGACTGATACCAAACCCCAAATCAACCTAAAAGTATCAGGCAATAGAAAATTCCATAGATAGTCAGGTTTGAAGCTCATGTTAACATGCATAATTTTACTTCGAAAATAGTTCTCAACTTGAAAGATAGCAATAGATTATTATCCTCTCAAAGTATTAAAACATATGTTTGAATTACTAAAGATATACTCTCGCCATATTTAGATAATTTAATCAAACATTAATTTCAAATTCAATATGTTCATAAGCATTTAGGACAATACTCTTGCAAGAAAACACACTTATTCATCTAGACTAGATCAGACTTCCAAACCAAATCTCTTTGCGTTTATCAATCTAATATCAATGAAATAGGTAATCAATCTAATTCAAGCATTAGGTACAAGCCTAGACTAAGAACCTAACAAATTCAATCCATTATGTTAAATCCTAACAATCAAATATGGATTTCCTGGGAAACTCCTAAATTCTAACTAGAAAACTACTCAGACATAGAAATAATAGTAGTAATCATAATTAAAGAAAAATATTTAAAAACCAAATAAATTTATTGAAAGATAAATGTGTTTAGAATTCTTCTCCAAAATATAGTGGTTCAGAATTCGTCTCTCAATAAAAGCTCTGAAAATCTAAAATTAAGTGTCGCGTAAAATAAAACTAAGCCTAAGGGATTTTATAGTCTGAAAGGAGATAAAATTGAGGACAGTCTCGCAATTTGACATTCTTCAAATTCTTATCGGGTGTAAGGATCGATCGATCCCTTTAGGGAGGGATCATTCTCTCTTTTCTTTTTGGAGATGATCGATCCCAGAGAGGGAACGATCGATCGGTTGCCACGTAAAATTCCAAGAGGGAGAGATCGATCGATCCCTATAAGGAGGGATCAATCTCTTCAAAATACTGAAAATATCAATCATTCTATGTCTATAACGATCTCTCCATCTTCATACTTGGCCATTTTGCACCTGAAACCTTCTGAAATCCATCTTTTTGCTATAGAACGACCCGAACACCTAGTTACCTGAAAATATGCCAAATATACAAAGAAAATGCTTGGATAATACCAAATAGTAAGTATAAATACCTACTATAGGACATGAAAACCGAGCTATATCAGGAAGTGGTGGCGAGATCCGAGAGCCAACCATTGGTTGGAAATATCACAGGTGAGAAGAACAAATGCGTCGAAGATCCGCTCACCTTACTGAAACCAACCACTCAAACAATTTTCTCAAGCAACATGACCACCAATGACGGGATGACAAGACCTCAAGGGAGACGCCAAGGACCACCAACCTGGAAACTAAATCAAACGACGACGAGAGGAAGATCAAAAGGTACCTCAAATGAGAGAGCCACAGACGCGAAAAACACCACCAATACTAGCAAAAAAAAGGAACAAAAGCCATTGGGGATGGGGGAGGTGGCACCACCGCGGCCTTGCCTCATATAAGAATGCGTTAGGATATTCTTTTTGGTGTATGTGCGTGCGAGAGATATTACTAAATTTTTTTGTCCATTTTTTCTTTTTCTTTTATTGTCATAATGTCTAAAATAAGAAAGTAGTGCAATCCAATAAAACACAAATATTGAAAAAAAGCTCTCTCCTTCTTCGCAAACCCTAACGCCATTCTCTTTAATTTTTGCCTTGGTCGGCGGCCGTTGGCTCTCTTAGCACCGCTGTCGGCTTCCTCTTTCTCTCTTCTTCTACTTTTCCAGCTTTTGATCTCTAGTTCTTGAGGTTTTGGGGATTTTTCGCCGTTTCCTTTTAGGCTTTGGATCTCTGGCGTTTCAGCGTGTTGAGATGTGTGGTTTGCTTCTCTCCTGGTTCAAGACGTGTGAGCTTCTTCTCAGGACATTGGTGGATGTGAAGGTTCTGGTAAGTGGGTTCTGTTAGGCGCCGGTTCTCTCTGTATCGGGCTTTGATCCACTGATAGGCTTAGAATTTAAATCCTAAAACTAATGCTGCAGAGAACAGATCACGGTAGCACAGTATAGGGTATCGAACCACATAGACCAAAGCACACGATCAGTTTAAAAGTCGAAAATGGATAAAGGGAGAAATAAAGATTGGTTGCAACGAATTCAAAACGGTAATTTAGAAACGGTTTAAATTTATAATAATAAAAACGTCAGGCAATAGGGAAATCCGTAGGTATTCAGGTTTAAAGT
>OVBE01013615.1:0-12591 GCA_900406425.1 Iberis pinnata | reverse complement strand
GGCCTTATGTCGAAATGGGCTTTTGGGAGCAGGTGCTAAACCTGGTATCAACAGTTAACAGAGATGAAGCTTTGCATCAGGAAACATGCATTTATAAAGAAAGTCATCCCAATATCGAAACTAAAACCAAGAACAATTAAAGTTCTTACCTTCGACCGGGAGAAATTTAGACTGGATAGATCCTGAAACTGCAGAAAAACCCAAAAGTGGAGAGAAGAAAGGCTGAAAGAGGAGAACGGCCAAGCAAGACTCCATAGAGGAAGCGACCAACCTAAAAAGCCGAGATACTAAAAACACAAAGCCTAAGGATATTCGAGCACAACTAAACTAACCAACCAACAGTTAACGCCAAGGCCATGCCAACAGAGACAAAAACTGGAAGATCTAAGCAAAACGGCTTGGAAGAGACCAGCGACAACCGAAGACTAAGAAGGGACGTTAGCTCGAAGCTACCGTAAACTAAAGAAGTCTGGTGTCGCTACCGATCCACCAGCAGTCACCGCAAACCACCTTAACGCCACCCAAAAACTCGTTGATAGAAAGAAAACTCCAACAACTAACAAAACACCCCAGAGCATCAAAAACAAGCACATCACAGAAGTTACAAACCAGGACACTAGAAACAAAAACCACCACCACACCAAACTAGCAGAGGCTTCAAACCATACTAGAACCGCACAACTAGAACCAAACCCAACGATAAACAGACTCACACCAAGCTTCCGAACCACCGAGAGCAGGACATACTAGAACTTACACAACCGACAAGAGGGCCCAACAGGCATGCCAAGGATGACTAGCTCGCGTAAAATGCAGAGGAAGACCGTGGCAAGAGAAGGAGGGAAAAGAAACGGTCTGAATTGTTAGCCGCAGGAGACCGGCGATTGCACCTCCGAGAAGACTCTTCCAGCCTGCCAGAACTGTCTTCGCCCACCGGATCTAGATCTAAGAGGAGGCACGCCATCTGGAAACCACAACCGACTCTATACTAGCAAAGTCTACAGCTTTAAAAGAAACAGATGGAAGGCGGCGGTCGCTGGAAAAGGCACGCCGCCGCCGCCATGCTTAACATGCGATTAGGGTTTCTTCGTGGAAACTAAGTTAGAGAGCGACTTTCAAAAGTGTTTTTTACAGTTGAAGTAAATGATTCCACTCTTTTTTTGGTGAGAAACAGGGAGAAAGTCTCCCAGTTTATTAGAATAAAAGAAAAAACTACAAAGTAACAAGTCTTGGGCAAGAAACCCCATTAACATCATCAACAACCAAAGAAACTACTTATGCAGGACTATCACTGAAAACATGATATCCTAGGGGAAGAGAAAACGCTAAATTTGCTAACCCATCAGCCACTCGGTTAGCTTCGCGAAACACGTGTGAAAAACGGACCGTCCAGTCATTTCGTAGAAAGCCGTAGCACAACCGTACTAGAAACGATAGTGGATGTGAATCCCCTATACCATCTTTGAGAAAACCGACAACCATCTCTAAATCAATCTCAACCTCCAACTGCCGAGCTCCAAACTCCCAAGCACTAAACAGACCATAATAAACACTCCAGAGCTCCGCTAACGGTGCCGAACACACGCCCAAATTGACCGCAAATCGCGTACACCATCCGCCCAACTCATCACGAACAACCCCACCAGCAGTTGCTAACCCCGGGTTCCCATGTGAGGCACCGTAAATGATTTCACTCTTGTTATATATATATATATATATATAGATGATTCTCTAAAATCCCGTAAAAAACTAGATATATTCTAAAAAGTATCATACATTTTTAATTTGTTCCAAAAATATCACTATTTTTCAAAAATACAACAAAATTATTTTTCTTCCAAAAATACCACAAATTTGAAATAGTTTTAGAACTTCAAATTTAAATATTAAATCCCAAAACCAAATCATGCCCCTTTCAAAATTAAATTCTAAACTCTACGTAGTGAATTCAAATTCAAAAAGTTAAGCTCTAAAACTTTTAAAAAAATTTACCTTTTATATTTATGGTATTTTTTTAGGAGTGTATGTTATTTTTGGAATTTGAATCTCGTATACCAAATAATTTCTCGTATATATTCTAACCTTTCATATATAATAATAATATTGGCATCATCCTTTTCGTGAGCTTTAGCTCGAACCAATATCCCGAGTAATTGTCTGTTATGCCTTATAAATAAACAAATAACTCTTCCTTTTTTCATGTGATGATCGTGAATGATCATGAGCTATCGGAATAAATTATTTTGATTTTTCGAACCAATATCCCGAGTATAGTTTATATTTTTCAAAATATAGTTGATTTTGATATTAATGTGACAAAAAAAAAAAGATTAATGTTACGTTGACTCAACTATTTATGAAAACATATTGCATAAGAGAGATAGATAGTGTGTCCTAATACTATGGATTACTGATCACTAGTCAATTAATGTCAAATCGCAACCATATTATGCTTCTACAAACATCAAATTAAATTAAAATAATGTCAGATTGTTTGATTAATTGAGCCGTGTTATGTGCAAGTTCTAACAACTTTCATTCATAATGATGATAAGAGATTTTAAAAGAAAATATAAAATATTAAAATGATCTCTGTTAATTATGAAAACAAAATAATACCAAGATTTTTTCTAAAATAATTTTATTTTGTAAAAAATTATCTTGCGAAATTGCATACATACATTTGTATATTCCCTACTTAAAAACATCTCATATATATGCGAATTCCGACAAATAAAGCATGAACATAGTAACTTACGACTGCGTTAGGCCTGAGGTTGTCGACATGCTAATCCATGAATTCCATAACACCGCGCGCATACTCGTCGTTCAAAAAGTTCGTATTTGGATCTATTTTTTTCCGATCCATTCATGATCAAAAATAAGAAGGATTAGACATTTTTTGTAAGATATAGATTGTGAATGTGTGAATAATGAAGGTGTGGGGGTTCTGTTTTTATAGATTCTTTTATGACGGACTCCTGACGGATTATCTGTCAGAATTTACGAATATAACCGTTGGCAACGGTCACATTAACGGATATGTTATCAGGTCAATTTCCTGACGGAGTTTGTCACGGAATCCTGACGGATATTTTTGTCATGAATGATCTGTCAAATTTTTTGCCGACGGATCTAAATCCGTCAAGAACCCGATCACTTTTTCGATTGTTTTCTTGTATATATAGTATGTTGTCTATCTAAATAAAATTTAATCAACGTCTAGATATGGTTGTTCATTATTGGTATAAATCTAGTTTTAAGCTCTTTAAGACACGCAAACTATTTTGTTTGAGATCATAAGCTCACATGGGACCCCTCAAAATTCTAACCACTTGAATTTTTTTTCTCGATCTTTGTATGCAAATCTTTGTACGTGGCTCATATATATACTTTGCTGACCTCAATTTTACATATAAACAAGCTTAATACAACTAATTAGTTGAAAACAAATTATTGCTAACCAGACATAAACAACTAATTTGTTGAANTATATATATATATATATATATATATATATATATATATATATAAACACAATTATCACCATCCCATCCAAACTAAGTATAATTAGATATTAAAAAAATCTGAATGTTATTAAAAAAAAAAAGAAATTCCTTGAAACACCATCAAAAGAAGTTCAAATATCAAAACTACCACACATTCCCAAAAGTTCAAAAATACCACACACTCTTAAATGTTCCAAAAATACTACAAATATAAAAAGTGAATTTTACGGGTTTAGAATTTAAAATTTTGGGTTTGGGTTCACTAAATAGAATTTAGGATTTAGTTTTGAAGGGGGTAGGGTTTGGTTTTGGAATTTTAGGGTTTAAATTTGAGATTTAAAAGTTATTTCAAAATTTGTGGTAGTTATGGAACATAAACATTTTTGTGGTATTTTTGAAAAATTATGTGGTATTATTGGAACTTTTGGGAATATGTGGTATTTTTGAAATAAACATAGTTTTTGATAGTATTTTTGAAAATCTCCCATTAAAAAAATATGACAAGGAAAACAAAGAAATAAAGCTAAAATTAGAATATCCTCAAATTAAATTGATAAAAATGACAAAACTAAATTACCATAATAGATTAAGTAAATTTCTCCTTAATGCACAAAACAACACCATAAAATTATAAAATGGACGTTAATCCGTTTTATGTACTTTTAAAATACGTACACATATACACGGCACATACAATGGAATCAAGTATAATTTGTATATTATGATATACATATAACAAAAATAATTAAACTCTTAATACTTGCTAAATAACAAAAAGGAGATATTACACTTACGCAAGCTAAATTTTGATTGTGCATTGCTATTAAACTCGTAAACCCCAAAGAATTACACAACATAACTTATATAGTAATTGATTAACTTAATTAATCACAAGATGCTCAATGTCATGCAATGTAACGTTACGTTAGGATTTAGAGAAAGAATATTATTCATGCACTTCACTAGTGGAAGAAACCAGAGATTGGATCCTTTAATGCTTATATGTTTTGGTGTTTTTTTTATACCTGTCCTAGTATGTGAATTCTGATATTTTTTCGGTTCATTTATCCACCGTTATATTACGATCAAAAACAGGAGTGAATCCATAATATTTTTTTAGTGGAATCAAAAATATTAAATAAAATATTAAAATAATATTTTAGTAAAACTATTTTTTTACAGATGTATTCAACGTTCACTCATAACTTGAAATCTATATATCACGATTTCATTTGTAACATTTTTAGACAGTTCTTTCTCAATAAAAAAGACTAAATAATCATTCAGAAATTGATCTCCAGTTCGATTCTATATAGTCGTTTTCACTAGTTTCATCGCAGAAAACATCGTTCAACAGTCGCAGTGACATCATGTATTAAAACTAACTTTAGAAGATGTATAAATTAAGTTAATTTTATTTTTTATGCTTAATGGAGTTTGTTAGGATCATTTCTATAAAAGAAAAAAACATATATTAAAAAAATTATGGGTGCATAATTAAATTTGGTTAAACAAATTCTTCAAAAAAAAAAGTATGGGTGCAAGTGCATCCCTTACCTTTGCCATAGTTTCGCCACTGATCAGAGGCGATATATGTAAAACTATTAAAAAATATTTTAGGCGAGATCAAATATTAATATAGTGTCTTATTTTGTGTGGTAAAGACGGATGTTACATTTTTATTTATCATAATTCATAAATAAAATATTATTCTTCAACAACTGAAATTTTTAATTACAATATTTTTGACAAAAAAATTTACAGTACATAACTTTTTATACAAAATCTAAAAAACAAGAACAGAACAAAGAACAAAGTAAAAACATAAACCAGAAAGAAGTCAACGCTTCCATAAAGAGCTCATGTGCTAGCCACGACGGAGCTAAATGGACTATATAAGATTGAATCCTCCCATCTTTTACCATACTCGACGTTATGGCTCTTGCACACTTGTTTTTCGTAGGAGAGATGCTGATGCATCTTGCCCCTGTAAAATCCTCAAAGTGTTGCTTAACTTCTCCACCAAATATTGGAATTTTGGCCAGTCACTTGGACAATTGATTGCGTCAATTACATCCTTTGAATCTAGAGCCAAGATGGTTTGTCTGTCTCTAAAAGAACCGAGACACTCCAAAGCCCAAGCAACACTCACCAAGCTAGCTCAGAAAATCGATGTAGGGGCATCTGGAACACTTCGACCATAGTATAAAATTTCACCTCTTTCGCCGTGTGGTATCCATGTCGAGCCCATGAACTGTGCATTGTTACGCCAAAACAAAAATATATTTCACATGAGGTAATCCAGTGGGGGAGGGGACTATGTTCGACATGACAATGAAGAACACTGCCCGCCTTCTTCAAAAAGAATATGGGATGAGTGTTCTGCCTGGAACCACGATGCAGATGCAGATCGAGCTTGGTTCACAACCTGTTCAGCATTAAAATTAATCTCCGTTTCGTTCAAAATTGAACATAAGATTCGAGGCCAAGGGAGTATTCTATGATCTGCGACTAAATGATTTTTGGATAGGCTCAGCAAATAATTCATATCCACAAAAATCTAGTGTGATAAGAACTCTAGATCTTGTTCTACGATATTAACAATTTTCCTAACTCTTTTAGCTCCATTACCGGTGAATAATGCATGGTTGGAGACCGCAACTTCACTGCAAAAAGAGCAAGATGGGTTAACAGGGATTTGTCTCGAATTAAGGTCTTAAGCTACATCATGAGCACCAATTAAGGCTTTTCATATAAATAGCCTGATTATGGGCAATGTTTTTAATCCCCATATATTCTGTTTTAGACCATTAACCGAAGGTTGATCCACCATATGTTGTGTGTGAGACGCTAGGCGTGTGTCATTTAGGAGAGCATAACCACTACGTACATTATATTGTCCACTCTTTGTAAGAGATTAAACATCTCTGTCAGTTCGTGTAATGTCAGGTTTAATGCCAATGATCAATTCAATATCATCTCTTGAGAAACGTTGCTACAACATATCGTACTTCCAATTTCATGTACTTGGACATATAAGATTTGAAACCCTTAGTAACACATTCATGGGGTAATTTAGATTGAATGAACTCTTGGCTTAGAGGTTGGTAATCACGCATCGGTCCAAACATAAGTGTCTGCGCTGTTCCCAATGACTCGCACCAGGCTTTTGCATAGTAGTTCTCGAACATGAAATATGATTTGCCAAGCAAAAGAGGGTTTAATACCAATACGTCCTTCAAGGAAGGTTGAGCGGGGATAATATCAAGATTTATAGACCTAAGATAAGAGGTTGCCTGGTTTATCTAGTAATCTCCAAGCTTGCTTTGCCAAAAGGCTTTAATTAAACTTAGCTAAATCTTTACAACTGAGACCACCATCTAATTTTGGTCTACACATCTTATCCCATGAAATCCAATATATAGGTTTCTTGTCTTTTTTGTGTTCCACTAAAATTCCATCATCTCACTAGTTAGATTTTTAAGAAGATTTTTAGGCATTTGAAACCACAACATAGCATAAATTGGGAAAGACATGGCTATTGATTTCAATAAGATCTCTTTATCACCTTGAGATCAAAGCTTTGGATACCAGCCTTGTAAATGGTGCTATAATTTCTTTGTGATATATGCCAAAATCTCTACTTTAGAACCGCTAAAACATTCAGGTAGCCCAGGATAAGATCCTACTCCTCCTTCTTTGGTTATACCCAATCTTCCTTTAATCTCATTCTTTGTTGCCTCAGGGACCTCGCCTCTTGACATAATTGAAGACTTCTGGAAATTGATCATTTTTCTTGAAGCTTCACCATAATCTTTTAAGCATTTTATAATTTACTTTCTTTCCACTAGATTAGCTTGGCACATGAAGAAGTGTATAGATGGACCTTGTTCATCTAAATTCTTCCTTATAATTTTGTCTGGTTTAAATTATGGACTAAAAACTCTGCACAAAGGATAATTAATAGAGGAGATATGAGATCTCCTTGTCAGAGCCCACATCATGTTTCAAATAGCCATGTTTTAGCCCATTTAGGATCACAAAATAAGATATTGTAGAGCTAACTCGCCACTCAGTCCATTTGGTTCTACAGTTGTAAGTTTCTCATATCCAAGTCCCTTTTGTATATTTTCTAACACATCGACAGTATTTTTTGTTTCCTGGAGGAACAAAAAATCCAGAAAATGCACTCGGTGCATATTCCAAAGTTGTCGAACTGTCGGGCCGTTTCCTAGACCCTGACAGTTCTAACTCATAATGCTCATACGTGCTTAGGCAGAGTGAGCGAACTTTCCTGCTCACTTGTCGCCTTTGATGTGTTTAAGGTTTTTGACTTTATGATCGAGATACACTTCTTGGTTGGAGACTCATCAACAATAGACACATCATCCACCCCTTTTCTTTTTGGTGATCTTTTCTCCTCATAAGCTTTGGACATAAGAGAGTTGCTACGTGGCATTAAAGTTGACTCATTCATCACCACATCCTGAGTCAAAAGTTTTAGTAGTCGAGCTTCTTATCTAGATTTTGGAAACCATCTAATGGGCCTAATTTTGTTTTAATTTACCCTAGCCTGAAGTTTAGGATAAGATGAGCTTGTTTGAGTCCATCGTGAAAACCGTAGAACTACCCAAAGGAGGAAATTATAAAGATGTATCTTGGCATGTTTGAGACAATTGAATTTGGTTGGTGTTATTTGAAACAACGATGCCGCTTGATAACACTTATGAGAGAAGATTTTGATGTTGTCAGGGAAAACCGAAGACAAGCCATTTACCTTTCTCTAGACTAGACTAACATTGAAAGTATCAGCTTCATGTTCATTATGTATAAATTTGTCTTGGATACACTCCAATCAAGCTTGATACTAATTAGGTTCAACTACTGATAAATACTGTAAAATTGCATTTCTATTCATTGTTGAAAGAGGAGCTGATAAAGGTGGAAAACCCGGAGGAGTTGTGATCATCGATGGTGTACAAGAAGATATAAGTCTTGTGTTGATTTTCGTAGCAGAGTCTTGGTAGGCTTCATTGTTATTGCTTCCAGTATTTGGAGTATGGAAAGATAACAATGGGAAATATAAATTATCGTGAGTAAGTCTTAAACAAGCTAAACATCTTCTTTTGAGCTTTTCATACTCAAGCTGGAAATTCACAATGCGTACTCAAGGTAATTGTACTTCTCTTGACATGAATATTGATCTTCTAACATCTAAACGCAAGAAAAATCTTGCATAGTCCTTAGTAAGAGATTCCTCACTGTTAAAAGCTACTTCTTTAACTTTTCCAATAGCGTCGCCAACCCACTTCATAGTATCTGGTGTGAATACATCGACCGAAATATGTCTCATCCTTACCCAAGTGGTGAGATAACAGAGATAATTTGGTGGTTGATCCGGCCTCCATCTATCCACTTTCATCAGCCAAACATCAAAGGACCAAGATCCATTCTCAAGAACCATGTTTAAATCATCTTCGGATTAAAAGATGAATTGGAACGTGGCATTCGATAAAGTGATTCCTCTAACTCTACTTGATATTCTCCAAATCACCAACATCTTTTTGATGCATCATGTCATATTCTGCTTCCCATATTTAGTTCTCTGCCTTATGCTATTTTTTTATCTATTGTGCTGATGAAAGCATAGCAGATTTTGGGAGTCAAATTGGTGATTCATCTTCTATGGATAGTGTATTGAGCGCTTCCTCCAACTGTTCTTCCATGATTTTCTAACAATCTTGAACAGTCGATCGCAATAAGAATAGCCGTCCTCATCAATAAGAGATAAAACGATGAAGAAACGATAAAATCAAGGATATTCCGGTGAAAGAACAGCCGAAGGAATATACCACGAAAAATCGGTCTTCTCATATATGAGAGAGAAAAGAAAATAACATATAATTTTTATTCACAAACTATCTTTTTAAGGGTATAATTGCAAATCATGTAATTTTTAATTTAAAAATAATATATTTTTAAAAAATAGTAAAACGTACTTTTTTTTTTTTTGAATAGATACTTTTGTTTGTGAATAAAAACTAGGGGCGTTCAATACGGTAGAATCGAACCGAACTTAATTAGACGATATAGTATGGTAATGGATAAATCATATAAACTGTTTGGATATACATTTATAAAAACCATGGATATGGATATGATACGGATATTAACCGAGTAAATAAGAAAATCCAATAAATTTTATTTTTCATTTAAAATAGTATAATATATATTATATGATTATATAATCTACATAGATTTACCAATTACTAAAAAAACAAAAAAACAGTGTCTACTATAAGAAAAAATTACTTTCTTAGTAATTTAAATATTTAATTTTGATATTTAGATAATATAATATTTACTATATAGTTAAATAATCTAAATATATTTACAATTTTTAAAAATAAAATAAAAAAATCAGTGTCCACTATAAATAAAATTTATTGGTTTTCAAAATATTTATGCGTTAGTTTGTTATAAAGTAAATAAATCAACTAAATGAAAATTTTTTATATTTATGTACATCAAGAGAAAGCAATAAATAATGGTGATTAACATTAAGAAATCCAATAGTTTTGGTGTTTTTGTTGTCATTATAAATTTTTATTTATATATTTATTATTTTTAATTTTTATCATCTCTTATAGAACCATTATAATTCTTATTTTTATAACTTAGTGACTAATATATTTATCACATATATTACATAAAATAAGTAAAAAATGATTTACCAATCAATTAAATTTTCACATGTTTACTAAAATTTTAAATATATAAATATAATATATATATATATATATATAGTTTTTGGTAAAAACAGAATAAAATAAAAACATAACCGAAAACCGAAGACACTCAAACCGAACGGAACAAAAGTATATATGGTTTTGATATGGTAGCTATTTATTATAAACCGAAAAAACCAAATTGAAATCGAACCGATATCGATTGAAACATTCTCACCGTTCAAAAATGAAGAAATATTTAAAAACAATAATTTTAAAAAATATCTTTTTAGTGAATTATAAAAATTTAAATATCTTATTAGTTAACCAATTTTCTCTTTTTTAATCATAATGTTAACATTCATGAATGCAGTATATTAGATTTAATACATCATACATGCATGGCGTTTAGTGTAAATACTATATAGAGGTTACCGTTTTTTGCTCCACTTAACCTAACTAAATATGTGCCAAAGACCATTCAACTGTTTAGTGATATAAATTGATTTTAGGACCAAGACTAAACTCTTAAGTCTTAACTCAATTACTTCGTCTTTTGTTGTGCGTAGACACGATTTTACTTGATTTTCTCCCAAATTCAAAATCACAGACCCGGGTATTTTGTGGGAAACAGTTTATAAAAAACTTAAAATCGCTGGGATGTTTCAAATTAAGAAAAACTGAAACCAATTAGAGCTGAGATTTATGGGGTGTCATACAAAATAAAAATATTGATATATAGTTTATCGTTTAAAAATTACATAACTAATATGGAATGAAAAATAATATATATAAAATCACATTTTTAAAATCTATAAAATAAAAATAACAATAATTTATAACCAACATAATATTTATTATAAAATATTTTTAATAACATTACTAATATTTAATTATATATTAACATCTTCAGTATATTTATATATATATATCATTAATTTTTTGTTGTTGAGCTTTTGTAAATTAGGATTTTATAATTTTTGGAATCCCCTATTTTTGAAGATGTGTTCAGATCGGGTTATGAGTTATGACTAATTGAAAGAAAAACATGGACGATACCACATTTTTAAAACACTATACACTTGATAAAAGAGGAATTTCTTGAAACACTATCAAAAGAAGTTCAAATTTCAAAACTATCACACACTCCCAAAAGTTCTAAAAATATCACACACTCTCAAATGTTCCAAAAATACCACAAACATAAAAAGTTAAATTTTAAGGATTTAAAACTTAAAATTTTGGGTTTAGGTTCACTAAATAGAGTTTAGAGTTCAGCTTTGGAGGGGGTAGAGTTTGGTTTTGGGTTTTAGGATTTAAATTTGAATTTTTAAAATTATTTCAAATTTTCTGGTATTTTTGGAAAAAAAAAAACATTTTTGTCTTATTTTTAGAAGAAAAAAATGTGGTATTTTTGGAACTTTTGGAAATGCGTGGTATTTTCAAAATAAACCTAATTTTTATAGTATTCCCGAAAATTTCTCTTAATAAAATATACATATTTTTATAGCACTATCCAGTTTTATAGTTTTTATATCTGTATCCATTTAACCTAAAAAGAATTATATTACATCTATGTACCAAAAACAACAAAGAATATCGGACAAAAGCCTTTAATAAAAGATTATATTTCACAATTATGCGTCATTACTATTGAGAAATTAATCTTCCGTTACGTATAAGATTTGATCTGGCTCATAATTTATAACGTATTTTTATAGATAATAAAAAAAATAAAAGGAAAAAGTTAAAATATGGTGAGAAAACAGTACCTAATAAATGAAAAAATATTTACTTTTTGGATAAAATACCTTTTGCTTTTTCGTTCTCTTTCTTATCTATGAAATACAACCGAATTGAATTCAGTTCGATTAATTTGGTTCAATTTATTCGGTTAGTTCGGTTCAGTTTGGTATTTTTTTAGTTCGGTTTTTGGTTCGGCGACAAGTAGGGCTGGGCATAATAAACCGAATCCAAAAATCCAAACCAAAACCGAACCAAAAAATTAAATCTGAAACCGAACCGGTCATAGAAGAAAACCCGAATGGATTTTTATTTTTACAATTTTTGGTTTTTGCAATAAACCGAACCGAACCGAATAAATTTCGGTTAACCAAAGTATACCGAAAAAATTAACCCTAACTAATTCTATAGTGTCTCGCCATTCTTCTCATTATCCCCTTCTCTCTTTAGCTCGTGATTCTCAAAAATATTTAATTTCCTTTTTGTCAATTTGTCGATTGAGTTTCTTACCTTCTAGTTTCTTTAATCAATTATAAGAATTAAATCATTAATATATGATATTACTCAGATTTAATGCATTTTAGTAGGCATTTATGTCTGCTAAACTTGTA
>OVBE01013614.1:0-12593 GCA_900406425.1 Iberis pinnata | reverse complement strand
AAAATCACTCTCGTTACGACAAATAAGTAAAATCACTTCCGATTTAATATATAAGATAGTTGGAGTTGAACTTTTTTCATTTTTTTGTTAAGAAAACTTAAACTAAGATTCACTAGGCTGAAATTTGGGATTCCAACCACTAGACTAAGGATTATTAGCATTTTTATTTAACTTGCTACGTGGGACAACCATTTGATAATTTAGTATTCCTTCCGTTTTTTTTTACCGTACTTTTCACACAAATTAAAAAATTTATATTTTTTTATAAAAATAACATTAAGTATTTTAAATCAACCAATATAAAAAAGTACTGTAATTATTTTATTGGTTAGAAATGTCAAACACATTAAATTTCTGCATTAACAATCTAAAACGACATTCTTTTTGAAACAAAACGTCAATATTTTATAATCGGAGGGAGTATCATGTTTTTTACTAACTAATATAGAGATTTGCAAATTGCTACATATTAAGTGAGATGGGACACGCAAGCATTAAAGTGAAAATACTCTCCTGATTGTTTGATTTATGGAAGAAGAGTGTGAGTCCCACAAGGTCAAAACATTTGCATTTTGATCTTTTGTAGTTTAATGCTTCTTGGTCGTAAAAATGGTGTAACTTTGAGATTGTTTTTGTCCATTTTTTCTCTTCTAGAAATTATGATACCACAATACAAAATAGTGATGGACATATTACTTAATGTACAGATACATTTATTGCCAAGACTGAAAAATATTTTTGATTTTCTGAATAGTCTCATAAATGACTAAAAATAAAGTGATGGTTTTGATTTGTTAGAATAACTCCCAAATAATTTTAAACCCTCAAATTTGAGGTTTGATATATATATATCTTGGTCCCTAGTCCCTACAATAATAATATTTTCATAAATAAATGTATTACTACTTTTATTATTTTAGTCCCAATATTTTACTTATTTATTTTATATAAATAAATTTTAATTTATCAAATTCAAAAAGCATATTACAATTGAATAAAATATAAATATAAAATAAATATTACGTAAAATTCAAATAAGAAAATTTAATACCAAAATAAAACAACATAAGAAAATAAAATTACAAAACACATAAACATCACACAAATAATGTAATTTTATAGTATAATGCAATATTTATTAATTAATATTGCATGTAGTGTATATTATTTACTTATAATAAAAGTTTTAAAACTTAAGTTAAATATTATTACAACTAAAAGGACTACATTACAAAATATCAACTCTTAATAATAAAATTTAAAATTTCTAGTTTGAAATAAAATTTGAAGTTTCATTTTTTAGATGATCTTCTAAGCCTTTTTTTTGAAGAAGATTATTTCAAAATTACACCTTTTTAGTTTTCTAGTAAAAATTAAAAAATTCTGGTTTTGTGTTTACAGTTACAACTTACAAGCACTAATTGTCAATTTTTTTTTTGGTTGATGTGATGGTGGATTTGTGAATAATTCAGCTGTAATAATTTATTCCCATGCCATCATTTCATAGTTTGAGATAAGATTAACTTTGATAATCATACCTTCTGCTTTTAATTAATGCAAAAATAAGATGTAGACATGCTTGGTGTATTCTCTAGCTAGACAATTAAGTTCTAAAAACTTTTTGTTTCCGTACACAATTAGTTTAGGCAACACATCTTGACTAATCTTAACAACAATGCTTGTTTTGCTTTTCTTTATTTTGACAACAAGAACAACAACAAAACAATGCTTATTGAAACTTGCAAAAAAGAAAAAAGCACACCCTCACTTTCATGGGCTAGACAAATGAACCGTGGGCCATTTAAAACAAAGAGATTATAAGACCATGAACAATGAAGATTTTAAAAGAGTTTTTGATATGGGATCCACCAAAAAGTGAAGAGATTCACTCTTCAAACTCTTATTTTGGATACAACTCTTGTCTAATTTGCGAACTCCACTACCACGCGGCGGCCGGCGATTGATGTTTTTTTAATTTTTTTAGTTCAAAACAATAATAAAAATAAATAAAATAAATATTAAGAAATTGTGATTAAGAGCTTAGCAATGTTCATAAAACTAACTTTTTTTTACTCAAACCAAGATGCCAATCTAGATAAACCAAACCAAATCAAACAAAATACCAAATTTATCTTTACTTTTTTTTGTTGTTGGACATTCAAGAATATATATATATATATATATATATNNATATATATATATATATATATATATTCTAAAATATTCTCACTTTATTTTCACCATAGACAATATTGTATTCCCCTTAAAAAGAAGAGAAAAATTTGTGTTGATTTGTGTTGGTAGATGTGCAAGGATCCACCACTTCAAAAAACTAGTGTTTTTATCCTTAATATTTAAAAATCAATGAATCAATATTGTATAAACAGACATTTATTTACCTATATTTATATCAAAAGTTATACCAACAATTATATCTTTTGTACCTTTACAGACAAAATTTTGTTTATTCTTATTTGAACACATAATAAAACACAAATTTCGTAACGTCCACACAAATATTGTGTACACGATGCTCATGATTAGATGTACAAATAAGTCTAATTAGAATTATATATCTATTATGTTCAAATTATTCGATTTTTGGTTATTTAAAATTTTAAAAGTAGTTCCCATTCAAAAATTATTTATTTCAATTAGGTTCTGAAAATGTATGTTTCTGGTGTTTAGACAAAAAAGGTACAACGAAAAAAATATATAAATGATTTTAATTAATAATATAATTATTTAGTATTTCAATTTTAAAATATATTTAAATAGATTCTTATATATTTAAATTAAATTACTATTTTTAAAATATTTTGTTGATTTAATTTATTAGGTAATTTACTTGTTTTTTACGGTTCAAATTCGATTCGATTGGATTCAAAAAAATTGATACTACACATTTTATTCTATTTGAATAATTTTAATTGTGTTTAGTCTCGTATTCATATAATTTCGTTCATTTCGAGATAATTTAATTTAGTTTATAAAATTTGACCACCTCTCATCATAATCATAATCAGTTCTGATGTTACAAGAGAGTTAAAATCCATGGGTTTACCCATGCCCATAAGGTTGGGTTTGAGTTTAACTCTTCAATAGATATAAGGGTTTTTTTATGGGTTGGTCAAACCCATATAGTTTTACTCAATAGGATATTAGGTAGCCCATGATATTTTAATTTCTTTTTTTTTTCAAATGATTTCTACCTTTCTAATTTTTAATCACCCGGTTTATGTTTATTTTGACATCTCCTATATATTAAAAGGGAACACAATTTTTCAAAAAATCTTTATTTTGATAGTTAATTACATGTAATGCCACTTACACTATCCGTATATCCAAAAACTTATGGCTTTTTTTATTTTTATTTTCTTAACTTTTGATAACTACTTACATGTTTTTCTCAAAGATTTTTTTTTATTAAAATTAGGAAATTTGTTTTTAATTTCATTTTAATGCCGCCTAGATCGAGGTTTTGGCAATAATGGCTGGTTGAATCTATTCCCTAGGAGTCATGTACAATTTTACGAGAGCATTGAATCGGATCACAGGCCATTGCTACTGAAATTTGCTCATGAAAACTTTGTTTACAAAGGGAGAATTAAATTAGACCGAAGATGCTTGGATTCTATAGAAACTAAAGAGATTTTTAGCTCTTGCTGCTGGGGAGTTGAAGGTGGGTCCATGACGATTTTTCAAAGAGTGGTTGTTTGTAGGCAAGGTCTATCGGCGTGGTGGAGATCGAATCCTCAGAATGCTGCTTCACGTATTGAAGGTCTGAGACATAACATTGATAGTGAGACTGCTAAGGAATTTCCAGATTTCAACACTTTAAATCGATTGAAGAAACAGTTAAATGAGGCTTACAATGCTGAAGAAATGTATTGGAAACAACGTAGCCGGGAACGTTGGTTAAGGGAAGGAGATCGTAACTCAAGATTCTTCCATGTAAGTGTGAAGAATCAAAGGTCTAGAAATAAAATTCAGATGTTAATTGACGATGAAGGACGCGAACAGTACGAAGAAGGCTCGAAAGGTAATGTAGCAGCTTCTTATTTTCAGCAACTCTTCACTTCGACTAATCCATACATGAATGAGGGCCTGTTCCAGTCTATTATACCCCGCGTTTCAGCTGCAATGAACAGAAAACTGTTGTCACAAGTCACTGAAATGGAAGTCAAACGTGCAATATTCGATATCGAGCCTAGTAAAGCTCCAGGTGCAGACGATATGACAAGTCTTTTTTATCAGAGATTCTGGAATGTAGTCATAACCCAACTTATCAGAGAGATTAACGATTTCTTTGAGCATGGTCATTTCCCGACTGAATGGAACTTTACCCAATTAGTTCTAATCCCAAAGGTAGCAACACCGAAAAGAATGACGGAGATGGGACCGATCAGTCTATGTTCGGTACCATATAAGATTTTATCGAAAATCTTATGCAATAGACTTAAGTCGTTATTACCAAGTATAGTGTCTGTTACCCAAGGAGCTTTTGTGGCGAAAAGATCTATAACAGATAATATTCTTCTAGCTCATGAAATGATTCACAGTTTAAGAACCAATTCACTATGTAGAGAATCTCACATGGCTATAAAGACAGACATGTCGAAAGCTTACGACCGAGTAGAATGGGTCTTCCTAGAGAATATCCTTCGAGCTTTGGGTTTTGACAATAGGTGAATTGCATGGGTAATTTGATGCGTTTCCTCGGTCACATATACGGTTGTTCTCAATGGACAAGAGCACGGTTTTATAAAACCCGAGAGAGGCTTGCTCCAAAGTGACCCCCTTTCTCCCTTATTATTCATACTTTGCGCTGAATTTTTGGTCCACCATCTTCATTTATCCGAGACTCAAGGAATGATTAATGGTATAAGGTTATCTGAGCAAGGTCCATCTCTCCATCACCTACTCTTCGCAGATGATAGTCTATTTATGTGCCAAACTAGTATAGCATATTGTGACAAAATATTACTATGTCTTAAAGAGTATGGAGACATGTCAGGACAGATGATCAATTTCCAAAAATCTTCAATTATGTTTGGGGACAAAATCAAAGAAAATTTGTAGCAGCAAGTTAAGGAGAGATTGGGAATTCACAATGAAGGAGGGGTTGGTACATATTGGGTCTATCTGAATGTTTTAGTGGATCTAAAGAGAAACTCCTTGCGTACATCACAGAGAAGTTACAACATAGACTTCAAGGATGGTATGCGAAGTATCTATCACAAGGTGGTAAGGAAGTCTCACTAAAATCAATTGTTATGGCCCTCCCGGTTTACGCGATGTCATGTTTTAGATTACCAAAGGGTATGCTCAAGAAGTTAACTAGTGCTATGACATAATTTTGGTGGCGAACTAAAACAGATAAGAAGCCAATCTGTTGGGTTTCATGGGAAACAATGTGTAAACCTAAATCAGAAGGTGGTTTGGGTTTTAAAGACATAGCCAAATTCAATCAAAGCTTACTTGCAAAATAAGCTTGGCGCCTTTTGGATAAGCCTGAGAGTCTCTTGTCACGAATGTATAAATCAAGGTACTTCAAAAACTCGTCCTTTCTAGAATGCGGTTTAGGCTCGAACCCATCTTTTGCCTGGCGTAATATTATACATGGGCGAGAACTACTTCAAAAAGGCTTATTTAGGGTGATAGGGAATGGTTTAAACACCTTTGTATGGACTAAAAAATGGTTACCATTTCAAGTCCCAAGAGCTCCCTTTAATCTAAATATATAGATGAATGTGTTGCTCCGAGTCTCGGATCTCTATTGTACACGCTCAGGAAATTGGAATTCTCGTTTGTTGGATCAACTATTCTCTCAAGAAGACAAAGCGATAATCTCACAATTGAAGTTCTTTCCTAATAAACCAGATCGATATGTGTGGTTCCATACGAAAAACGGGTAATATACAACACAAAGTGGATATTCTTTAGCTCAATCGCTTCAAGCCTCTTCATTGGGACAACAACCTTTGGATCAACCAAGCTTGAATGGGCTCATGAATGATATTTGGAAGCTCAAAACCTTACCAAAAATCAAACACTTTCTTTGGAAGGTGTTGAATGGTGTGTTAGCGGTTGGAGAAAGGTTACAATCCATAAGTTTATCTATTAATCATCTTTGCTCAGTCTGCGTTAACGAGAAAGAATCAGTGAATCATGTTCTATTTGAATGTGTGAGTGCAAATCAAGTGTGGAGCTCAGCTGGTATCTCTACATTGTTTGGTGGGACTTTCAGTCATTCTATCTTTGCTAATGTTTCACAACTTTTCAGCCTTTTAAGAGATCAGAGAGTTCCAAATCATATAAACTTACATGGCCTTGGATCATTTGGGAGATATGGAAGGGACGTAATGTCATAATCTTCAATGGGAATAATGTAGAGCCATATCAGTTTTTCCCCACCAGCATGTTGATTTTGAGGCCCGTCTTCTCATCAAACCAAAGGCAAAGCACTCAGATACTTCAGCCATAGCAGCATCACATAAACGTTCTAAACATGTTGCCTCCAAAAAAACATCTTACGTCTCCTCGCGGAGACACTAATGTCATGTCGATATTCGCTTGGAACACCCGAGGCTTTAACCAGTCTTGGAAGCATGACGTTGTTCGACATTGGATCCATTCTACTAATCCACAATTTGGTTGTTTATTAGAAACTCATGTGCATCTAACAAATTTTACTCGTGTTTTTCAGGCGGCATTGCCAGGGTGGAATGTTGTCCATAACTACAACTCTCACCGATTGGGTCGTATCTGGGTTTGTTGGAAACCAGGACTCGTCGTCACCGAATTACTTTGTTCCTCCCAAGTCATCTTGGTTCTAGTCACTCTGAATTCTGGCGATGTTATTCTAATCTCGTGTGTTTACGCTTCTAATTTTCAGGTTGACCGCATCCAATTATGGCATGATCTACGTCAAACTCGGAACCTTTGTGGCAATTGTGCAATCCTCTGACTCATATGTGGCGATTTCAATGAAATTTTATCCTCATCTGAGCATTCAAATCATTCTAGATCGCCTCACCTGGGCATGTTACATTTTCAGGAATTTGTTCATTCTTGTGACCTTGTTGATTTGGCTTATGTAGGTCCGCGTTTCACCTAGTGGAATCATCAGGAAGCCAATCCTATTGGCAAAAAATTGGACAGAGCTCTAATCAATGACTCCTGGGATCAAGCGTTTCCTCATACCTATGCGGTGTTTGAGACGAATGGGGTATCAGACTACGCTCGTTGTGTCATCCATTTCTCTCAATCCACTCCCTCACAATTCCGAAACCTTTCAAGTTCAATAATTTCCTCATTAACCACTCTTCTTTTTTGCAGGTTATTACCTCCTCTTGGTCATCTCAGCCCCCCATTCATCACTCTCGACTTGCTATGCGTCTATTCTATACAAAACTCAAAGGTCTCAAGTCGCATTTGCGTCTCCTTAATAACATGATGCTTTACACACTCCTTACACAACAATCTTAGTCAGCGTACCAAAGTAGCTTACATGCGTATCTGTTCAGCTCACCATGATGCTTTACACACTCCTTCCCCGTCAACCTTTCCCCTTGAAGCACTCGCAGAGAAAGAATGGACATGTCTTCCCCGCGCAGATGAAATTTTCTATCAACAAAAATCAAGAATCGCTTGGCTTAAGGATGGAGATAATAATACAAAATTCTTTCACCGAGTTGCAGCCATTAGAGCATCAAGAAATACAATTAAATGACTCTTCTTACCGTCAGGTGTGGTTGTCACTGACCAAGCTTCTATCAAAGTAACTGCGGTTAGCCACTTTCAAGAGTTCCTACAACTAGATACTCCCACGCAGCCCGTTATCTCTCCTTCTCTCCGGATCTTTTGCACTATCGCCTACCTAGTTATCTGGCTGAGCACATGACCGCGCTCGTACTTGCCTCCGAGATTCATGCAACTTTGTTCTCAATGCCGCCTAACAAGGTCCCAAGCCCTGATGGGTATACCTCTGAATTTTATAAAGCATCATGGTCAGTGATTGGGTCAGAGTTTGTCACCACGGTACAATCCTTCTTTCTCTACGGTTTCCTACCTCGGGGCATTAATGCCACGCTTGTCGCTTTAATCCCTAAAGGTGACAATCCGGAAAAAATGAAGGACTACATGCCTATCTCGTGTTGCAATATCCTTTACAAGGTTATCTCAAAAATTCTGGTAAACGGGTTCAAGCAATGTCTACATCACTTCATTGATCCCAACCAGAGTGCCTTCATTCAGGGACGTCTGTTACTGGAGAATGTATTGCTTGCTGCGAAAGTTGTTGATGACTATCATAAAGCCAATATATCTCCTCGATGTACTCTCAAGCTGGATATCTCCAAAGCTTTTGACACGATCAATTGGGGGTTCATTATTGCGGTCTTACGGACAATGGCTTTTCCTTCTCGGTTTATTCACTGGATTTATCTCTGCTTATCAACAGCCACCTTCTCCATCTAGTCAATGGAGAGCCTGCAGGCTATTTCCCTAGCTCTCGTGGCATCAGACAAGGTTGTGCCCTCTCCCCTTACCTCTATGTTATTGCTAACAATGTCCTTTCTTTGCTGCTCAACGCAACTGCAGCTTCAGGTCGCATTGGTTATCACCCAAGATGTCAGGCTCTAGGTCTTACACACCTTTGCTTTGCCGACGACATTCTGATCTTCTCCGATGGGACGCCAGCATCTATTGCAGGAATTATTAACGTTATGGGGCGCTTCAGAAAGGCCTATGGACTTCATATTAACCTTTCCAAATTGACGATTTTCCTTGCCGGCAATCCTCATCCGGGCATCGTCCAGTACGCCGATCAACTGGGGCTTCATCGGGACGCTCTACCTATTCGCTACCTAGGACTACCCCTTACTACCAAGGCTTTCACCCCCGGTGACTACGCTCCTCTCATTGATCGTATTCGTGCTCGTATTAATGTCTGGTCAACTAAGTTGTTATCATTTGCAGGTCAAATACAACTTATTCAATCACTCATCGATGGTACAATTAATTTCTGGCAATCCGAATTCCGGCTTCCTAAGAGCTGCCTTCGCACTCTCAACAGCCTATGTAGTAACTTTCTCTGGTCAGGAACTGCATCCAATCATCACATCGCCAATGTTTGCTGGGCTGATGTTTGTCGACAAAAAAATGAGGGTGGATTGGGTATTCGTGGACTTGAGGACACCTCTCTTGTCTTCTCCCTATCTCTTGTCTGGCGTCTTCTATCCGGGACTACCTCTCTTTGGGCCAGCTGGACCCGCAACTACCTAATTTGTCACTCTACATACTGGGAGTTTGAGAGCGCGACACGTGGTTCTTGGATGTGGCGCAAGCTCATCAAAATCAGACCTGTAGCTGCTTATTTCTTTTGCTTCGACATTCGAGATGGTCGTCGCACCTCTTTCTGGTATGACTCTTGGAGCCCTCTTGGTTCTATTTTCATGCTTGTTGGTGCCGCAGGTATCCGAGAACTTGGTATTCGCCAAGACGCCATAGTCTTAGAGGTCGCCTCCTCTTCTATGTGGTTGATTTGTCGATCTAGGAACTCGTTATTCCGTGCCCTCCATGCTCGTCTCACTAGCTTGCCGCTGCCTATTGCAAATTTTAATATCTAAATAAAATTTTAAAAGTATATTTTCAATGAAAAAACAATAATTTTATACCATTGTTTTTATATTTCGTTAACCATAGAAACTAAATTCATCAAAAATTCAGTCGGATAAGCATTAAAGTACTAAATTATTGAATTTAGTCAATATAACTATTTTGTATATATTTTAACATTTAAGCCCATTAAAAAATAACTTTGAAGAATACCAAATCATTATTTGAAAATTTGGACGAGTAGCAAAACAAAAAAACTTAAAACAGATGAACAACATCATAAAACAAAGTCGCCAAAATAAAGCACACAATACAAGTTCAAATCTCTATTTATGTAGTAATATGTATTTAAACGATCCATGTCAGCTAAAATTATGCTTTTCTTTTTCGATTGAATTGTTTTCTTCTAAAAATCGATAATAATAATTTTAAATAAAAATATATTAAATTATATTAAATTATATTTTAAATTGAATTTACAATTACAAAACGAAAAAATAAAAGAATGTATATAATATATATTAAAAATACACAAACTAACATTAGTATAATTTGATTAAAAGAACAAGGTAAAAGATATAATGATTAAGTTATAAATTTTACAAAAAATTATATATACTTGATAATACTAAAGATCATAAAAATAGGAAAGTAACATTAAAATTTATATAAGAATAGATAATAAATCTATAATAATGATTCAATTTCTTTTTAGATTATTGCAACACAACAATATCATTACTTATATCATGATATTTTTGTGAAAAAGATATTTTTCTAAAGAGTTTCTAGCAAATTGAAATACTTTCTGGATAAAAAAACCCTACCAATTTCACTAATCAAATCACTTTCCAAGTCCAAAAAATATTTAAAACAAAAAGAAAGACTTTTTCATTTCTGTTCTTTTTTTATTCTCGTTATCTCGGTATTGATTTTGGAAATGAAACCATACTTTGAAAAATAACAATTTTTTATTTTTGTTATTTTTTAAATTATCATTATCTCTTTATTTCTCTTGTCCATTTCACTAAAATGTTCCATTTTTGCATGGTTGATTTAATTAATTGATAGCTAAGGATGTGTATCGTTCAAAATTTAATGAACTTAAAGTTATTAACATACACACAAATTTTTTATGTATTATTTAACATTTTAATTTTGGTGAATAACTTATTCAAAATAAGTATTTTTTTATTTTGAAAATTCTTTTTTAACTTTTCGTATTTAGTTTATGTGGATATTTTGATTTTACCATTATGTGTTAGTAATTTATAATATACAATATAGATTTGAATTTATTGTATGATGTATTTGTTTATGTAACCTAAGAGAATATACTGTAAAATTAGTTTGTTAATCGCCATGATCTTTTTGAAATACACTTATTTACCTACATAAAAATTGTTACATTGTATATGAATCCACATAATAATTAGCTATATAAATTCATAGAATAAAAACCATCTTTTATTATATATGGAGCATATTAATACTATGATACACTTCAATGTCTTAATAAAAGTAGAAATTGGTTATACTGGGATTAGTGTTAATAACGTTTTCAATTACAACAATCCACATATTCTTTGTAATTTGATTTATATTGTTTACGATTTTTTTTAATTATAAGATATGAATTTCAAAAGGTTTATTTGAGTGAATAAGAAAATGATAATAACTTATGAATATTGATATTTCTTGCTTGATTGCCAAGATTTTATTTTTCACTTTCAAGCTTATAATGGACAAATTGTCTCGATCACTTGAACTTAAAGATATATATTAGTTTAGTATGCAGTGTATTCATGGTTGAACAACGGAAAATACTTTTAAACTTGAGTTTACTAGACATAGTCATGATGATGCAAATGACATAATAAAATTGTTCTCTAATTGTCAACTACTTTTATTAAAAAAGTCAATATTGTGAGTATATACTCAAATATATTTATGGTCACCCTCGCATATTTTTCATTTTAAGTGTCGCATTATCTTTCAATATTTTTATATATATAGTTTTTATATATATTAATTTCACCAATTTTCTTGATAAAATCTAATGTGTCACGTGAATTACCTCTTTTACAACATTTATCATCGACGATGTAGTCAATTAGTTCTTGTGCCGATAATAACACCAAATTGTTTGTCCTGATATAGTTGATACTTTCAACAGCTACCAATGTAGCGAACACCCAACATGTTCCTATAACTGGTTCAAAAAATTTTCAAGTACTTAGATATATATATATATATAAATATATATATATATATATATATATATATTATGTTTTGACTATATCACTATAGGTTTTCTATGAATCAAAATAAAAACTAATTGAGTTTTAGAAATTTTGTAATATTAATAATTTAAATATTTTATATATTTTCAATCTATAGAATAATAAAATGAAAAAAAGAAAAAAAAAAGAAAAACCAAAATTTCCGGGCTCGGAGCTGAAGAAAGTTTTTCGTCTTTTTTATAACATAACCGAATATGGGAAGACATGTAGAACTTTATCTCGCTTGATCCTTGTTTTCAGAGTATGTAGGTAGCCTTTATGGATGCAACTATTTTACATAATAAAAATATATCTATTTCTCAGTCATCTAATAGTTCGGTAATTAACTGGTCGCCCTTGTATAAAATAAGCTCGGTCACAAGCAAAAAAAACCCAAGCAACAGCTCGCACATAATTTGTTCAACACAAATATGTTCGCTGAGATAAAAGTTATCTCGGTCTGTAAACCATTAAATATCGATAAAGTGAGTGGCAATACATGTAATTAATTATCAAACTAAAAGGTTTTTAAAAAATATATTTTTCTTTTAATATATAGGATATATATATATATAAGTATTTAAATTTATTATTTTGGGTAATAATTTTATTCTATAACAAAATTATTATTAAATGAAAAAATCAAAATAAATATTTTAAAATTCAAAATATTAAAAATATAATTTAATA